>CM039121.1:27979890-28023227 GCA_022036555.1 Microstegium vimineum
CGATCTGCCGTCCCCGTCAAACAAGCTACTACAAGCCCCACCCGCCCAAGGCTTCTGCTTGCCTCGGTAATCACGAGCCTAAATTAACGAGGAGTCAATTAATTGTCTCTCTCTTCATCTTCTACGCGTGCGTACGAAAGGAAACAAGGGGAGGAGACGTTACTGAGCAATGAATGAATGGAGTACCTGGACGTCGAACTCGACGTAGTCGACGGGAAGCGCGCGGCGTCGTTGAAGGACCGTACCGTGTTCTCTCGCACCTCCTGCAGACGCGGGTCCTCCGACGCCAGCGCGTTCATCCCCTTGCCGCGGTGCCCGATCACCGAGAACCTCCCGCCCGCTGCCACAGCGCCGGTGTTCACCGACGCCATGCCCGCCTCCACCATCAGGCCGGGGGCCACCACGTCCAGGGTGGGCACATCGGCGACGCGCGCGGCTTTGAGCAGGGCCATTTTTTTTTACTGATGGGGAGGATGTGATGGTTCTTATTATTTCCTGTACTATGTAGCGTAGAACCGATCGGTTGGCAAAGATGGCTAGGCGTTGGATGAACTGGAATCGAACTGAAATCCTATCCTATTAAATTGAATTGAATCGGGTGGTGAGGTCGCGACGGGGAAGGGAAGCGGAAGGTGTCTTATATAGGAGGCAGCTAGGCAGCCGAGGCCGATGGTGGGTGGAAATGGAAGCGGACGCGGAATGGCGGGAATATTCCGGGTGCCATCTTCGTCCTTGGGTTTATCCTCCAGGATATTCTATGGGGCCTGCAGGTTGCGGACAGGTTTCCGTTTCCCAGTCTCTCTTTCAAAAACCAAAACCCCTCCCTACCTTGCATATAAAAATTGTAGCTCTTGATGAGTACAAATTCATAATTTTGAATTTGAATTTGAATTTTGTTCCCGAGATTCCTAAGATGGTTAAAAAATAATATAAAGTTTTAGCACTATGTTATAAACCAATCATTCATTTTCTGTATGATGTCATATAAAGATACCTTTTATATGAAAATTTGGCATTCAATAAGATTTACAAATGTTCTTGTTTTAAATTTTTCGATTTGAAGTTGTATGAATTTTAAATTAAAAATTCGAGGGCTTTTTGCCTTATTACTAGAAAGAATGATTTTCTAGAACCACGAGCCCTAAGTAAGCAATTAATGTATGCTAAAACTTTATATTACGTCTTGTTATCTCAATAATCTTAAATAACAATAGTTAAACTATAAATTCGTAGATCTCATCGAGAGCCACAATTTTCATACACATAGAAGGTTGAACATTTGTGGTTGACATGTGGATCCTGTAGGGCAAATGTTCGTTTGGATCTGGATGTGGCTCGAACCAACTCCTAGGACCTATAATTGCAATCAAGCTCTAGGTGAGTTTCAATGACGCATAATTAAAGGTCTAGTGGTTTTTGTAAGTGTTTGATAGTGAATAATGTACCATAGGTGCAAAAGAAACACCAAGGGATCATTTGGCATAGCTCAACTACAATATTGAAGCTTTTTTTTTAAAACAGTGTCATGGGTAGATTTTTTTGAAGCCGAGCTACTTTGAAAAGATAGTTTGGCAAACTAGCTTCATCAACAACTTCATGCATGATTAAGAGAGCAAAATAAAGGAAAGACTAGGAAAAGCTACATTTTTCCGCTTCACTTAACTCATCAATTTGTGAGACAGAAGACACAACTTCATCCATGAATCTGTTTTGTAAAAAAGAGAGTTTGGCAAAGAACAGCTCGCAACAGCTTGTAAAGTTGTTGACGAAGCTATGCCAAAGAAGCCCTAAAGGAGACTCCAACTCAAAAGGATGGCTAGCAAAGGCTCAAAGAGCTAGTTTACTTTATTTTCTATTTTGAATTTGAGTATAGGACAAGCCGTAGTATCAAGGGGGATACTAATGGTGCGCTAGGAAGAACCAAGTGCTCATATTTGTCTACGCTTAAATCAACCCTGACCACAAATCCGCTAGAAGCTTCTCCATTATTGTTCCTTTCTGGCTGTGTGGATCCTATATGCTTGGACCAGCTACTCTCGGTTGAGGGGGAGTATTTATACTTCGCTCCCCCCAATGACCATCCTCCTCATTCATGTACTCCAATTTTGATGCTCCAACAACCCTAGGACAAAAATCTTAAGTGATTCATTGAGGGTTTGGCAAAAAGAGAGTTTGGGAAATTAACAAAAGATTGTTCTCATTCATTCTTGAGCACTTGGTGAAGCTATAGCCGTTTGGTGTGTTCTTTACTCTTGGAGCTCAGCTCCAGACAACTAGAGGTTGCTCGGGAGCTCCCAATTCGTTGTTGTTTAGCACTAGGCCGTTTATGTCATTTGTGACTTAGTGGAACCCTTTAACCTATTACCTTGGTGGTGGGATGGAGAAAAGGAGTGGATTGAAAGAGACTCCATAACTTGTGGCTTCCTCAACAACATGGACGTAGACAAACCTTTATGGAAAGATGAACCACATGATAAATCATTGTCTCTTGTGTTGTGCTTGTTCTTTGCTATCACTTATGTTTGAATTGATTACTAGGGTTTGCATTTGATCTACTTGCTCTCCTACTTCTTAGTGCAATTGCTGGTTTGGATAGCTCAACGCACTCCTCAGGGCTGGTATCACATTCGATCTAAGTTTCATTCATTAGATTCTATTGAAGTCTTCAACATTCCGTTTGATTGAAGTTTGTGAGTTTCAAAAAATCAGGTCTATTCAACCGCCCTCTAGGTTGTACTCGATTCTTTCAGGACCCAAAATGCCTTTTGGAATTTTGGAGACATATATGACACCTGCATAAAACTTTAGGGAGTTTTGGTAAAATTTTACAGTCACTCCCTATAATTGCACGTAAACATGCAACCTACCGATCATGTTATTATCTTCTTTTTATTATATTAAAAAGTACTTACATATGATTTATATTGTGTATATATAATTGGTTTATTAGTGAACACATTGTCCTAGCAAAATTAAATATATAACCTTGTAATTTTGAGACGGACAGAGCATCTAGAGGGGTTTTCTTCATCGAACGTGTCTGGTCTCTGCTAATCGGACCCTAACAACATCCAATCAATACATTCAGTGCACAAACCTCCCAACCATCGGACGAGTGGACAGTGTGAACACGGCTCCTAGTCTAGGTGTGTTCAATTATTGCTAGTAAGGTTCCAAAGATGACTTTGAGACACCGAACGCGTTCGGTCAACACTGACCATACTCCCTTAGCATCCGATGCTCACTCAGCAATCAACCCGATGCTAGGGTTAGCCACCGAACACATCCAGTCCCATGGGGACCAGCATTCGGTGCTCCATAGTGAGCACTTCTTCATCTATATTCTCTTCACCCTTTCTCACAAGTGATAAACACAATGTGTATCACCTTTGTGCATGTGTGTTAGCATTTTCACAAGTCCTTTTCAAGGGTGTTTACTTTTCACACTAGATCTAATGCACATGCAATCGGGTTAGATCACCTAATGGCACATGATAACCAAATCACTAAGATCACTCCCCTCTTAATAGTACAACTATCAATCCTAAACACACTCACACCCTCAATGTTGTCTTAAGTGCCAAACCAAAAGGTCCTATCAAGTTATACCGTTGCCTTGATCTTTATTTGTTTTTCTCTTTCTTTATTTCAAGTTAGAGCACTTGATCCTCCAAATGTGATCTTCACCATCCATCACCATGATCACTTGGCTCCATCACTTGATGTTGTATCAACCTATCTCAAATCCACACTTAGAGACAATAGGTTATTACTTAAGGTTTCATCAATACTCAACAAAACTAGGGCTTTGAACGTGTTTAGACAATTTCTTAAAGCATAGGGCCTAAAGTATTAACAACACAAGTTATCTTTTGCAATGTTTAACCAAAACAGAGCTTCAAAGTGTTTAATTTGATCATTAATCATGTTATGCTAAGTAATATTGCTAAGCTATAGTTAAAAAGAACCTTTGTGATAAAAAAGAATTCGGGCAACTCCCTCGCTTATGGTTCTCGCGCTTAGCTATGATTTCATCTTGTGGTTTTACAGTGGAACTACTATGTCTCATGCTACTTTATTGTATATTACTTACCTCATTTTAGTTTAGTTGGTATATTAGTTAGTGGAATACATCATGGTTAGTTATCATATTCTTTTACCACTACTTCCCTTAGGTTAAATACAATGCTTTACTCTCGGGTGAAATATGACAATGATATTCCTTGTGATTATGAAATCATTCATCTAAGAATAAAATATAACAAACACCCATATGTCTTGTTTTTCATGTTCATTATTTAATTCCAGAATGGGGACTAAGAACTTTAAGGACAATTTAATATAGAAGGCTGACACAGATGTATATCAAAAGAAAATTTCTAGTGCTCCTCACTATATTATAGTATTTTAATAAGTATTATTGATGCTATATCTTCATGTTAAAATACTTGGAATTAAAACCAAAACTTGTATGTATAAATCCAATGGCATAAGAAAAGTTTCAGGAGCTACCATTGTGGATATTACTGTCCTCATGCAATGCTCCTCACTATTGATGAGGACACCACTTCTTCCGATACAACCGCTGATCCTTCAACAATGCAAGGTCCAATGACCGGAATACGACAACTCAATTCAAAGGTGAACTCGTTCTTAATAGGGGTCCTTAGACATCCATTAGACTATATATTCAGTATCTGCCGGCGAGGTTAGGGTTGGGTTTTGCTTAGATTAGTCTATCAAGAACAATTTTGTCGTTTGTTCGGTTTGTGAAACCCTAACTCGTAAGATTAATCATTAATCTACAACATGGTTGTTTCCTTTCTTGTTCTTGATTGTATTCTTCATTGCGTAGACAAGGATTAACCTTCAGGGTGAGATCAACCGGATCAGTAACACGGTTGATAACCAGAGGAGTTATGATGCTAAGATTTATAAAACTATTTTTCAAAGGTGACTGATAATTCCAACCGCTTTTTGAAATTGTTTTTTAGATGTGACTGATAATTCCAACGGCTTTTTAAAATCGTTTTTAGAGGTGACTGCCATTTTGGCCCATCTGTATTACTACGTAGATCCATTTCTAAAATTGATTGTATATGTACTCTTAAAGATGGATGATTTGTACACATAGAGGAGGTTGTTGCATCTGTCTCCAAAACCTGATTTCAGTCGCCTCTAAGATTAACTCTAAAAACATCTTTATATCCTTTCTTATGGATAGTAATAGAGATTTTTTTATAAAAAAGCTGCCCTCCAACAACTTTAAATAAATCTTCAAATATTTTTATTCTCTATTTTGGATTTTCGCTAGCTAATAAAAATAAGAGTGCAACTTGCTCTGGACTGGAGTGTTTAGAAGATATAGAGAAGTTATTGGAGGGTGAAAAATAACATAGACCATTTCTCATTAAATGATTCTCTAAATAATAATTTAGAGAGTGAGTTAAGAAAAACGGTGAAGAAGATGTTTTTAACGTAAACGGATGAGGTAGTAATACCAGAGAGATATTTTTTTTATTACTTCCATTCTGTGAAGTGACCGGATGCTCAAAGTAAAGTTGTCTCTCAAGCGTCATCTCGATCAGTCGATCTCGTTGCCTAGTGGAAACCGATGCCAGTTCACCCAATCGCATATGCTATACAATATACTATTCCCAGTACTAGCTAAAGACAAAACTTGTTGCATCACAATCACACAGAAGACCTACGTGTGACAATCTGAAACCCGAAGAGCCTGACCATCCATTTCCCATTGCACTTTCCGGCTCCTATTTGAAACAGGCACTACTACAGAACACACCTTTGTCTGATTTCCAAAATTAGCTTTAGTCCCGGTGAAAATTGCGCCCAAGGTTAAAGGTACATTTAGTCCGGGTTGGTAACATCAACCGGGACTAAAAGTTCCCCCTGACAATGTCTGACAATTAAACCGTTGGGAGGAGATTTTTAGTCCCGGTTGGTGTTACCATCCGGGGCTACCTTTAGCCCTGGTTGGTATTACTAATCGGGGTTAAACCTTTAGCCCCGGTTTAAGGCACAAACCGATGCTATTTCTGGTCCTTTAGTCACGGTTGGTTCTAAGGACCGGGACTAAAGGTCCCTCCCTATTTGAACTCTCTTCCTCCTCTACCGGAGCCCGAGAGCTCATTTCTTCTTCTCTGTTTTTGCTTGTTCTTGGTGTGTTTTTCATTGTTCTTCATCTCCTCTTCGGTCATTGCTTCATTTGATCACTTCTACGCCTCCATCAACTCGTTCAAAGGTTACTATCTTCAACCTCTCATGTTTTAGCGGCAACATATTTTGTTTCTTGGTCTATGTGTGATTTTTCTTTATGATTTTATCTCTTTGCCATTTTAAGCTTCATTCACTTGACATTGTTTGAATATTTTGAAAAATGCAACTAAAACTAGTATTCTAAGTATACACCTTTCATTTGTACTATGTCTACCACATTTTATGGTTTAATTAGTTGAAAATAGAGATTTTAGTGAATTATTTAGCTTAGTTAGAGAATTATAGATTTTTAGGATATTATTAATTTATTTAATTTGTGGATTATATGAGGAATGTATGGTGGATTGTTCTTGATTTATATGCCACTTGAGCTCAACATACATTCAAGATTAGTTTAGCTTAGTTTGAGAAATATAGATTTTTAGGATATTATTAAATGATGAATTTATGGTGGATTGTTCTTGATTTATATATATGCCACTTGAGCTCAAAATAATTATATATTTAGATGAAGAAGTTAGCTACCTAGAATACTTTAGTTGTATACATGACACATTTGAAGATTTTAGAGAAATGTAAATTTTAGTTGTTTTATTTTCTTTATTTAGAATATGAGGAATTTATAATATCTAGTTTGAAAAATTAATATATAGAGTAGATGACAACTGCTTCGGGGTACTCGGCCTCTGATTGGGTTCCAAAGCGACTAAGGCCAGACCTCCCTCTCATTACATGTGGCAAGTTTATGTAAAAGACTGTGAAAGAGTACCGAGTGGGGAAGGCGGGTCCCAACAACGGTCGGATCTTCTATAAGTGTCCAGATCGCAATGTGAGTTATATATTTTATCTCATTTGATGGTTATGGTTAATTTGTACCTATATTTCCTGATGATTTTGATTAAAATGTTGATTTTTTATTTCTATTTTTAGTGGGATGGCACTGGATGCCGCGACTGGTACTGGGAGGAAGATTATGTTAAACATGTGGCGAAGGCTACGAAGGATGATGAGGCAGCGAGCCAGCTCAAGGAGCTCGTCGATGTTGAATAGACGAATAATGATCTGTCTGCTTTAGTTGGGATTGGTCAGGAGATCATTATGCTACTGAAGTGCATTTTAGGTTTTCTGTGTATAGTGCTAGCGGTCTTAGCAGCATACGTTATGTCGAGGCTTTCATAGACCATACATTAGTCTTTGTGTGACTCGGAAATGACACATGATGGTGTTCCATCTCATGTTATTTTTAATGCAGACCTTTCGGTATTTTTATAATTTCATTTTTTGACCAAAATGAGAAATTCAATTATGTTTTGGGTCATATAACGCAGACGATGACACGCGATTGGATGTACAATGTAGATCGCCGCTCCAAAGAGTTCATTGATGGCGTGCGTGATTCTTAAGAACGGCTGAGGCAAACAAGCAGGATGGTAATTTCATGTGTTGTCCATGCACCTTGTGCAAAAATTTGAAGGAATATTCTAGTTCAAGGACTCTTCACTCACACTTGTTGAAGTCGGGTTTCATGTCGAACTATATTTGTTGGACCAAGCATGGAGAAATCGGAATTATGATGGAAGAAGACGAAGAGAGCAATTGGACCCTGACGACATTATTGCTCAATATGGTGACTTCAATGATACTGCTGAAAGGTCTAGATATGGCTAGAGGGGGGGGGGTTGAATAGCCTATTAAAAAATTCTACAACAACACTAAGCAAATTTGTTAGAATAAAACACGGCGAAAAGCAAGTTTGCACTAGCACTACAAGGGTCGGCAAGCCACCTACCACAATACTAGTCACTAGCAAGATAACCTATGTTACACACAAGAGCTAGAGAACTAAAGGTACTTAGGCTAAGTTACACAAGCTTAAACTAGAGTCTCTACTTTGCAAGAATGTAAGAATGTAAATGTAAAGCTAGAGTTAGGAAGATTATACCGCCGAGAAGAGTAGCAAAGAGATAACCAATCAATCACAAGATGAATTCTCGGTAGAGAGACAATGAGACACAATATTTTTTACCGAGGTTCACTTGTTTACCAACAAGCTACTCCTCGTTGTAGTGATTCACCTACTTGGAGGTTCACGCGCTAATTGGCATCACACGCCAAACCCGTCACCGGGTGCCGCAAAACCAACACAAGATAGGGATCCACAAGCTACGAGCAATCCACTAGAGATACCTTTTGCAAACTCCCGCGGGGAAGGTTGAAGAACCCCTCACAATCCACCGATCGGAGCCAGAGACAATCACCTTCCTCCGCTCAACGATCCTCGTCGCTCCAAGCCGTCTAGGAGGTGGCAACCTCCAAGAATAACAAGAGCTTCCGCGAAGACGACGATCACCAAGTGCCACTAGAATGCAATCAATGAGCAATGCACTTGGATTCACTCAATCTCTCATGAATATATCAATTATGTCAAGAGGATGAGTGGTGGAAGCTATCTCAAGCAAGAACGAGTGTATGAGTGAAGTATGAGTGCAAGAGGTTTTGCCAAGGGCCGGCCATACCACCTTATATAGCCCACACTCAAACACTAGCCGTTTTGCCCCCAAAACAGGTTCTCTACGCCACCTCCGGACGCAGTTTTCACAGGGGGTCCAGACCATCGCGCATGCATCCGGACCCTCTGTCACAGAGAAACCTCCACCGAGAACACGTCCGGACGCAGAGCTCCGGACGCTACTTTCACTGAGTCCGGACCAACGCGTACGCGTCCGGATCCTCCTCTTTTTCAAACGGATTCTTCGCGCCTTCGCCATAGCTCGCCATGTGTCTCCGGACGCACCTGTTCACAGGGTCCGGAGCCACTGTTCATCGGGTCCGGAAATAAATTCTAGCGAACCCGAGAGCTCCTTTCTCATTTCTTCCACTCCGGACGCAAGTCCGGTTCCTCATCCGGACCATCACCTGCGTCCGGTTCCTTTCACACAGAACCAACAGAGAGCGTAGAGACTCCGGACGCGCGTCCGGATCCTACGTCCGGACCGCAAACAACGTCCGGATCACTGCTCACATCACTGCCGAGCTAGGGTATGCCTCCGGACCCATCTCCGATGGTCCGGACCACCAACACACCCTGCGTACGGACCTCCAAACTGAGTCCAAATACCCTCCAACTTCTTCCAAGCTTCCAAGGAGCTAACACTAAGTGATCTCAACACTTGTGCACGTGTGTTAGCTTTTAGTTCACAATTATCTTGGAATTAGTTAGTTGTTTCACTAGTTCAATTGATTTTTAATGCAATGCATATGAACCTAGTGGCACATGATAACCGTAATCAAACACGTGAGCTCCCTCCTTGATAGTACGGCTATCTATCCTAAATGTGATCACACCCTCTATGGTGTCTTGATCACCAAACCAAAAATGGATTCCTATTTCACCTTTGCCTTGAATCCTTTTCCATTTTCCTTTGCACCACCATGATAGAGCTTGTGCCATCCACTTGATCGACCTTGCTCCATCACATGGTATGTACCAACCTATCTCATGATTCACACTTAGAGATCAAGGTTAGTACTTCGGTGGGTTTCATCAATTACACAAAACCAAAACCCAAGGGAACTCTCAATCTCCCCCTTTTTGGTAATTGATGACAACCCTTCCAAAAAGATATGAAATATAATCATTTTGAACTTGAGTTGCTTGTCCAAGTATTTTAATCAAAGATTCAAGATTTGGACAAGTTACACAAATTCGGTTTTGGTAGTTATTAGCTCCCCCTACATATGTGCTTCATGAGTTTGGTTCAAGTTTTGCACATATGTATAGATAGACAATGTGGGAGAGTAAATATGTACCAAATGATGCTAAGGTTGAAGAGTAGACCTTTGAAGCGTGATACCATCGGAGTGCGGAAATTTGAATCACCCTTAGCACCATGATTAGCTAGACACCACTTGAAAATATAATCACATGAAAATACATGGGTTAGAGCTAAACAACCTATGCATGCTAGTTGATCAATCATCAATAATTTTGGATCACTAGCAAACACCATACAAGCAAGAATATTTGAATTTAAGTACTTGTGCAACAATACATATGAGGATGCAAGCATTCAAATGCAACAACTTGTTCATGAGCTTGCTCCCCCTACTTGTGTGTTCTCTTTTCAAAAAGATTTTTCATTTCTCCCCTTTATCTCCCTTTATCTTTCAATTTCTTCCCCCCTTATACATTGCTCATTTTATATCTTTTTACAATTTCTCTCCCTTTGTCATCCAATTGACACAAAAAGGTGGGACCAATTATAGATATCCAAGTTTTACTCCCCCTTAGTGTGAGATAGGGTGAAAGATTGTTTTCAACTTTGGTTTGAACTAAGCTACTTGCCCAAGATATTTAATTCGGTTTAAACCATAGACAAGCTTGTTCATACATGTTAAGATGGTTATCTTGCCTATGTTGAATTAAACACTTAAGTTCATAGACATAGATCAAACACTAGGATTGCAAGCCCATAAACATGTCATATGCTACCACTAGATCATATCAAGTCATATAAGAAATAGTGGCACCATATAATCATCAAAAACATTTTGATTTTCATGAATGAGCCTAGAAGCATGAGTGATGTCTATATGCTCTACACAAGTCCTAGCAAGGTATGCATGAATGCTTTCAATCAACTTGTATCTTGCTTTGTTGGAGTAGAGGCATGTCATATAAGTGGGGGTGCATCAACTCATGTTTGAGAAGTCAAGTATGTTCAACTCATTCCTTAGCTTGCAAAACCTCTTTTCATCTAGTGGCTTGGTAAAGATATCTGCCAATTGATCTTCGGTGCCAACACTTGTGATAGAGATGTCCCCTTTCAATTGATGATCTCTAATGAAATGGTGGTGGACATCAATGTGTTTTGTTCTTGCATGTTGGACCGGGTTGTTGGTTAGCTTGATTGCACTTTCATTGTCACATAGCAAGGGCACTTTCTTGAATTTGACTCCAAAGTCATTCAAAGTAGCTTTCATCCAAAGTATTTGTGCACAACAACTCCCCGCACTAATATATTCGGCTTCGGTGGTAGAGAGTGCCACACTATTTTGCTTCTTTGGTGACCATGAGACAAGTGATCTTCCAAGCAATTGACATGTGCCCGATGTGCTTTTCCTTTCTATCTTGCAACCGACATAATTCGAGTCGGAGTATCCAAGTAACTAAAAGTTTGATCCTTTAGGATACCACAACCCAACATTTGGTGTATGCTTCAAATATCTAAATATCCTCTTTGTGGCTTTCAAATGACTCTCTCTTGGAGATGCTTGAAATCTTGCACATATGCATACACTAAACATGATATCCGGTCTTGATGCGGTCACATAGAGTAGACTACCGATCATTGATCTATATAGCTTTTGATCTACCATGTTGCCACTAGCATCACTATCCAAATTACCATTTGTACCCATTGGTGTGCTAATTGACTTTGCTTCATCTAGATTGAACTTCTTGAGCATGTCCTTGATATACTTGCCTTGACTTACAAATGTGCCATTCTTCATTTGCTTGACTTGAAGACCAAGGAAGTAACTAAGTTCACCAAGCATAGACATCTCAAACTCTTTTGCCATCATATTTCCAAACTCTTCACAAAATTCTTGATTGGTTGATCCAAAGATAATGTCATCCACATAGATTTGCAACACAAACAAGTCCTTTCCAATCTTTTTGGTGAAGAGGGTAGTGTCAACCTTACCCATAATGAATCCCTTAGATAGGAGAAAGTCTCTCAACCTCTCATACCATGCTCTAGGTGCTTGCTTCAAACCGTACAATGCCTTTCTAAGCTTGTACACATGGTTGGGTTTCTTGTCATCCTCAAAACTGGGTGATTGTTCAACATATACCAATTCATTGATGTACCCATTGAGAAATGTACTCTTCACATCCATTTGATAGAGCTTGATGTTGTGAGAACAAGCATAAGATAATAGAATCCTTATTGCTTCTAGCCTTGCCACTGGTGCATATGTTTCTCCAAAGTCAAGACACTCTACTTGAGTGTATCTTTGTGCAACTAGTCTTGCTTTGTTCCTCACCACTATGCCATCTTGATCTTGTTTGTTGCAAAAGACCCATCTTGTGCCAATAACATTGTGATTCTTTGGTCTCTCAACTAGCTCTTAAACTTGATTTCTAGTGAAGTTGTTGAGCTCTTCATGCATATAATTCACCCAATCAATATCTTGCAAAGCTTCTTCAATCTTGGTTGGCTCAATAGATGACACAAAGGAGTAATGTTCAAAAAAAGGAAGCCAATCTTGATCTTGTTTGCACACCTCTTGTGATATCTCCAATAATATGATCCAAAGGATGATCCCTTGTAATAGATGTAGGTTGGAGTGTTGGAAGTTGATTACTTGTACTTGGTTGGTCATTGGATTGAGATGATGAACTAGCCTCTTGTTGATCTTGAGTTGGAGAGGATGAACTAGCTTGATTGTCATTGGATTGCTCATTGGATGGAGCATGCACTTGATAGTCATTGTCTTGCTCTTCAACTTCTTGCCTTGGCCTAATGTCCCCAATATCCATATTCTTCATTGCATTTGCCAATTGTTCTCCTCTCACATCATCATGATTGTTATTTTCATCTTGAGAGCCTTGGGTTTCATCAAACTCCACATCATGTACCTCCTCAACTATGCCATGAGTAAGATTCGATACTCTATATGCTTTGCTTATAGTTGAGTAACTGTTGACACCGTTTTTTGGCACGTTTTAATATAATCTAAGGAATGTGCCGATTGGCAAGAGAATGGTTGCTATTCCTTATCGGCATCGGGATATTATCGGTCAGACTACCGATAGAGGCAAGAATGTTGCTGATGAAGACAGACTTGTTGCCGATGGAGGAAGAAAGACTTGATAAGGGCAAAGGTCAGGTTGCCGATGAGAAGTCATTGCCGATGAGAGCTAAAGGTTGTTGCCGATGAATGGTAGATACTGCCAATGGAAGCGGGAAGTTTCAGATGTTGCCGATAAGGGTTAATCGGTGAAGTCAAATCGCCTGAGCTGCAAAGTTGCTGATGCCGATTGCCGATGAGGAGATGTTGCCGATGCCGATTGCCGATAGGGATCGATTGGTGAAGACAAGTCACCAATACAAGGTTGCCGATCGGGAAGTATTGCCGATGCCGATGGGCATGGTATGCCGATGAGCACAGGGTGACTTGGCGTTTGATGTCAGCAGAGGATTACTGGTGGCCAAAGAAGGAAGCCGCAGATTGAAGGGATCTACCGATGGAAAGTTTTCATCGAGGAGAAGACATAAGGAAACTGGTGATTTTTATGCCATTATTATTATAGAAGTTTGAGTCCGACTCTTGCATGATTCATTTTATTCCCTTAATAATAGTAAAATCTGTTTAGGAAAAGATTGTTTCTATTTGGGTCCGACTCCTGCGCGAGTCAGTTATTTCCTTAAAATTAGGAGTTTTTGTTTAGGAAAGGTACGAGTCGTATCTATCTACAACTCCCTTTACCGGAGTATAAATAGGTACCTAGGGGTGCTGTAAACGATCATATCCAAGCATATCAAACCAATCAATTACCTTTTTATCTACTTTACCAGTACTCTACTTTTATCGTATTAGATGTAGTTTACCTACGAGTTCTTTCAAGTTTTCGACGGGCTGCATCTTATCGACCTCCGTCAAACCCTTGCAAGTTCCGTGTGGGAGTAATCTAAGCTTTGACGTCCGGGTGCATCACTGTCGTCTCGTTTAGCTCTGCTCTAGTTATCCTGATCAGGTTTGAACTTTGACATCCGGGCGCATCGCCGTTGTCTCGTTCAAATTTTGTTCTAGTTATCGTCCTTGTCGATTAACTGGTCAAATCGACTGGCACTCCTTCGGACAACCGCGGGTATAAGCCCGAGGTGTTCACAGATCCTGATGCTTTTTGTGTCAACACCTCTTTTGGCACGCTCGGTGGGATGAACTACACATCTACTATGGATGATCTTACCGGCGTCAATCCGAAGAACGTCATCGGAGTCTCCGAAGCCAATCTGAGAGATGATCAGAAGCAGGCTATGGAGCAGGCTATGGAGGAGTACAAGCGGTTGTATCTCAAATCCTTCAGCCTAAACAGAATCGGCGAAGCAGTCCAGAAGCAAGATCCGCCGTCGCCGCGGCAGATCACTTTCGACGCCGATCCTGGTAAAATACAAGAGATGGTTAATTCTACATTAAATAATGTATTAATTGGCCAATCCAATGTACTGTCCGATACTGTATGCAATGCTGTTAAGCAAACGTTCAAGGAGAATAGGTATCATATTATGTTGGTCCAGAGTATCGTCAACTTGGATCGGCATCTATTACGATCCCATCGGCGGTTCCAGCGGTGTCTTCACCGATTATGGACCGATCTGCCGATGAGTTCATGCCACCAAGATCGAGCCCAGCAAGCATTACTCAGGTAAATACAAATCTGGTGGCCTCAACAATGTCTGGACCTATGATTCAGAATCAGTCAACTTCTGCCAACTGGTGGGGATACGGTATGTCTCCAAGTCCATCTGTTGATTCCAGATTGGTCCAAGGTAACCATGCAGGGTGGAAGATTCCCATGGCATCGGCAACACCTGTATAGCCGATGGTTCCAGTAATGCATTATGCTACATCTTCTCCAACGGTGTAGTTGCCGACAGGGAATTTTCAAATGGCAATACCCAGAGTGCCTTACGCCCAATCATCGGCAAATCACTTGCCGATACAACAAGGCCCAGCAGCTGCAAGTCAACCTATGGTGGCAATGGTTCCTCAAACTGGAGTACCTACTAACCAAGGTAGTTATTCTGTCAATTATCCGGCGCCACAAGAACGACAAGCATCAACTGGTTATCAGCCATCAGCAAATTCTTGGCCGATGCAACAAGGCATGCCGATTGTCAATCAGCCTGTATTGGTAAGGGTTGATCAACCTATGGTGCCCTCAAATCAAGGCTATCATCCAAGGGTACAAAGGCTACAAGAGTCAGCTGGTTGTCAGCCATCGGTAAGTCATATGCCGATGACACCTAATGTAAGTTGGATCGGTCAATTACCGATTCAGCAGCAAGTTGTGCAGCCTGGGCACCAAGTGGCAAGAGCTCCGCAGTGTCATCTAGCGAGTCTTCAGAATGAAATATCGGTACATCAGCCGATAAGTACTACACCGCAAAACTCGCAAGTGAATGCGCACAATGAGACATCGGTACAACAACCGATGAATATAATGCCACAACACAAGCCAGTGAGTGTGCAAAATTGCCCATCGGTAACTCAGCCGATGCATAATGTTCAGATGACTGATACTGCACATGAGTCAATCACTTCAAGCACTTTGACATCAAGACCCGAAGAAGTGCATCAACCTACTCAACCAATGGGTGTTCAAAGTTGCCCATCGGCCAATCAGCCGATACATAATATTCAACAGATTGGTGCCGCAAATGTGCCAATTGCTCCAGCCTGTTTACCGCAAAGGTATGAAGAGGTGCATCGATCTGCTCAACTAGTCGATGTCCAGCCAGTGCATCTGCAGGATCAAGATGTATACTTAGCCGATAAGATTGCCGAAGTGGCGAAAGAGCAATTCGGTATCAAGCCTAAGGTTGATACACATTATTATCGGGCTCCATACCCTCCAGCTTATGATTTAATCCCCTTCCCAAATCGGTACAAAGTGCCAGATTTCACCAAGTTTTCTGGTCAAGATGATATGTCCACAGTGGAGCACACTAACCGATTCATTATCCAATGTGGGGAAGCAGCCATCAGGATGAGTTGAGGGTAAGATTGTTCTCGTCGGCATTATCTGGATCGGCATTCACATGATTTATTTCATTGCCTCGGAACTCTATAATCACATGGGCCGATCTGGAGGAACAATTTCATAAATACTTCTTCACTGGCGCAAATGAAAAGAAGCTTACCGATTTGGTTAATCTGAGGCAGCGCAATGATGAATCGGTAGAGAGCTTCGTCCAAAGACTGCGAGGCGTGAAGAACAAGTGTTATAGCTTGGTACTTGATGATCGGCAATTGGTGGATTTGGCTCTCCAAGGGTTGTTACCGCACATCAGAGACAAGTATGCGTATCAAGAGTTTGAGAGCTTGAGTCATCTTGTGCAGAGGGTTGCCGATCAAGACACCAAGGTGTTTGAACCCAGAGAGAATTGGGATGAAGAAGTGTCCTTGGATAAGGAAAGAGAAGATTCCGGGTCGGATGAAGAACCAAGTGTCGGCGTTGCTGAATTGATTAAGGACAAGAAGCTGGTATCTTGTTTGTTCGACCAGGAGAAATTTGGAAGGGTCACTTTTGATATCACCAAGGCCAATAGGATGTTTGACCTATTGTTTCAAGAAGGGAAAATTAAGCTGGCACCAAACCAGGTAATTCCATCGGCCAAGGAGCTCAAGAAAATCAGGTATTGTAAGTGGCACAATGCAACTTCGCACAATACCAATGACTGCAAAGTCTTTAGGCAGCAGTTGCAGTCAGGAATTGAATCTGGGTGGATTAAGTTTGAAAAAGCCCAGAAGCCGATGAAGATCAATCAGCACCCGTTTCCCAACAATATGGTGGAAGCTAGTGGAAAAATTAAAGTGCTAACATCGGAAGCTGCCAGGAAGAATGTATCGGTGGATCTTGACCATCAAATAGCTGAACGTAATGTGAAGAAGTTTGCCGATGATAGAAAGGGCAGGAGGGTTGCTGATGAAAGCAATAGCAAGAAACCTCATCGGCACGCACCATATGGCATTGTAATCACGCATAGGCGACCAAGGCAAGAGTATCGGCAGTCACGAGAGGAGCAATATCGGTTGCAAGAGGATGAAAGGCGCCAAGAGTGGCATCGGCATCAAGATCATTGGAGGTGCCCCTTCTTTATTCACTGTTGGGAAGAAGGCATCAAGCTACCCACTGCCGATGATTGCCCTGAATGCAACGAGTACTACTCTGCCGATCGGTTAGAAAAGAAGCCTCGTTTTGACGATCGGGCATCAGGCTGTTGCACGCCGATCAAAGGGAGGAAATCAGCGCATGATCGGCTGGGGGGCAAGCTCAGTGCACACGACAGGCTTGACAGACGTATTTGTCAAGAAGAGCTTGAGGAGATGGCAGATGCCAAGGTATCTGAAGAAATTTTTTTTCTCCAAGGATGCAAATGCAAGAGGTGGTGTAGATACAGGTAGTGAGAAGCAGTATCAGCCTGTCTAGAAGACTAAGCTCCCTCGATGGTGCCCCAAGGGTCTGACGAAAACTCAGAAGAGGAGGGTTCAGCGCAAACGCCGAGAGGATTTGTATCATGATGATAATCCTTTAAGAGGGAAATCTTCAGGCAAGCGATGAAGGCCAAAACATAAAGGTGGAGGTCCATCGGTAGAAGTCAATATGTTGCCGATGACATGACCAGAGTCGATGATTTTGGACATTTTGGCTTGGAAGCGGTACTAGTGTCTCAACTGTTACATTTTGGGGGCATCGATAAGCTTAACGTGAAGAGTTTGTGCACTGACAGTAGTTACCGATGAGTTTATCGGCAGACGTCTTGGAAGAAGAGATAGCAGCAGAAGGAATTTCGGCGCATAAGGCATCTTATACTCTGAAACTGGGGGGCATGTGTTGACACCGTTTTTTGGCACGTGTCAATATAATCTAAGGAATGTGCCGATCGGCAAGAGAATGGTTGCTGTTCCTTATCGGCATCGGGATATTATCGGTTAGACTACCGATAGAGGCAAGAATGTTGCTGATGAAGACAGACTTGTTGCCGATGGAGGCAGAAAGACTTGATAAGGGAAAAGGTCAGCTTGCCGATGAGAAGTCATTGCCGATGAGAGCTAAAGGCTGTTGCCGATGAATGGTAGATGCTGCCAATGGAAGCGGGAAGTTTCGGATGTTGCCGATAAGGGTTAATCGGTGAAGTCAAATCGCCTGAGCTGCAAAGTTGCTGATGCCGATTGCCGATGAGGAGATGTTGCCGATAGGGATCGATTGGTGAAGACAAGTCACCAGTACAAGGTTGCCGATCGGGAAGTATTGCCGATGCCGATGGGCATGGGATGCCGATGAGCACAGGGTGACTTGGTGTTTGATGTCAGCAGAGGATTACCGGTGGCCAAATAAGAAGCCGCAGATTGAAGGGATCTGCTGATGGAAAGTTTTCATCGAGGAGGAGACATAAGGAAACTGGTGATTTTTATGCCAGTATTATTATAGAAGTTTGAGTCTGACTCTTGCATGAGTCATTTTATTCCCTTAATAATAGTAGAATCTGTTTAGGAAAAGATTGTTTCTATTTGGGTCCGACTCCTACGCGAGTCAGTTATTTCCTTAAAATTAGGAGTTTTTGTTTAGGAAAGGTACGAGTCGTATCTATCTTCCACTCCCTCTGCCGGAGTATAAATAGGTACCTAGGGGTGCTGTAAACGATCATATCCAAGCATATCAAACCAATCAATTACCTTTTTATCTAATTTACCAGTACTCTACTTTTATCGTATTAGATGTAGTTTACCTACGAGTTCTTTCAAGTTTTCGACGGGCTGCATCTTATCGACCTCCGTCAAACCCTTGCAAGTTCCGTGTGGGAGTAATCTAAGCTTTGACGTTCGGGCGCATCGCTGTCGTCTCGTTTAGCTCTGCTCTAGTTATCCTGATCAGGTTTGAACTTTGACATCCGGGCGCATCACCGTTGTCTCGTTCAAATTTTGTTCTAGTTATCATCCTTGTCGATTAATTGGTCAAATCGACTGGCACGCCTTGGGACAACCGAGTTTCGGGTATAAGCCCAAGGTGTTCACAGATCCTGATGCTTTTTGTGTCAACAGTAACCAAGTAGGAAACCTTCATCACATTTCTTCTCAAATTTGCTCAATCTTGCACGTTTCTTCAAGATATAGCACTTGCAACCAAACACTCTAAAGTATGCAATATTTGGCTTTCTTCCATTCAATAGCTCATAAGGTGTCTTCTCAAGCATCTTGTGGCAATAGAGTCGGTTGCTATAATAGCAAGCCATGTTGATAGCTTCGGCCCAAAAAGAATTACCCACATTGTATTCACTAAGCATAGATCTTGCCATGTCAATGAGTGTCCTATTCTTCCTCTCAACAAGCCCATTTGATTGAGGTGTATACTTGGCCGAGAATTGATGCTTGATTCCATATTCATCACATAGCTCATCAACTCTTGTATTCTTGAATTCACTACCATTGTCAATTCTCACTTTCTTGATAGTTGTTTCAAATTCATTTTGACATCTCTTGACAAAGATCTTGAATGTATCAAATGTGTCACTCTTGTAACTCAAGAAGAATACCCATGTATATCTAGTGAAGTCATCAACTATCACAAAACCATACTTGTTTCCACCAATACTTGTATATGCGGTTTGTCCAAACAAGTCCATGTGCAAGAGATCAAATGGTTTGCAAGTACTCATCATGCTCTTACTAGGGTGAGTGATTCCAACTTGTTTTCCTGCTTGACAAGAGCTACAAGAGCTACATAGCTTATCTTTCTCAAAGACCACATCTTTGAAGCCTCTAACTAGATCATGCTTGACAAGTTTGTTCAATTGCCTCATACCAACATGACCATGCCTTCTATGCCACAACCAACCCATGCTAGATTTGGATAGCAAGCAAGTTGACAATTGAGTTTATTTGGCCTTGAAATCAACTAATTATAGATTCTCATATCTAAAACCTTTGAATATCAAGTTAGAGCCATCTACACTTATGATCTCTACATCATCAACCCCAAATATGCACTTGAAACCAAGATCACAAAGTTGAGCTACGGATAGCAAGTTGAAGTTCAAGCTCTCTACTGGCAACACATTGGATATGCTCATGTCATTGGATATTGCAATCTTACCAAGCCCTTTGACCTTGCCTTTGCCATTGTCACCAAATGTGATAGAATCAACCCCATTGCAATCATTTGGCTTGATAGAGTTGAACATTCTTGAATCTCCGGTCATATGTTGAGTGCACCCACTATCAAGCACCCAATGCCTCCCTCCGGCTTTATAATTGACCTACAAAACAATTCAATTCTTCTTAGGTACCCATACTTGCTTGGGTCCTCCAAAGTCAGTGACTAAGGACTTAGGTACCCAAATAGCTTTCTTCTTTGAGCTCTCATTGGGTGTACCCATGTACTTAGCTATCACACCTTTCTTGCCCTTGGTAAGCAAATAACTAGAATCAAAGCGAATAGATGCATGTGTAAATTTTATCTTCCTTTGATTTAGTTTGCAATATTGCTCATCATGCCCTACTTGCTTGCAACTTGAGCAAAACCGGCCATTACTCTTCACAAAGTGAGGCTTTGGAGTTGCAAAGGCCACCTTGCCTTTCTTGGGGGTATAGCCAAGTCCCTCTTTGTAAAGTGAGAACCTTTGACTACCCAAGCACTTAAGCAAGCGGGCGTATCCACCATAGGCATTGCATAATGCTAGAGTGAGCTTACCAACCTCCTTCTTAAGGTTCTCATTCTCAACCATTAGTGAAGCATCACAAGTGACAACATCACTAGTAGAAGAGGTAGAGTTAGAAGTGCTACAAGAAGGGTTAGTTGGAGTGATGATGATGGGTTCATAGAAAGATTCATTGATTATGTCACAAGTTGTTCCCATGTTACTTTTTTGAACATGCTCTTTCTCCTTTTGCTCAACAAGAGATGAGTGAGCCTTTTCAAGCTTAGAGTGAGCTTTGCCAAGCTTCTCATGGGCATCCTCTAGCCTCTCATGAGTAAGATTGAGCTCATCAAAGGATTGCTTGAGAGCTTGAAGCTCTTTCCACAATGCTTTGCACTCCTTTCTCTTGATGTCAAAGTGAGTCTTAGCATCTTCCAACATTTCAATTAATTCATCTTTAGTGGGTTCATCATCATCATCATCACTAGAATCACTCTCATCATCGGATTGTACCTTATTGGGCCGAGCCATGAAGCATGTAGATGGAGTGTCAAAGAGTGAGATCTTATTCTTCATAGCAATACTTGCAAGAGCCTTCTTCTTGCGTGATCTCTTCTCATCATCACTTGAAGAATCACTATCCCAAGTGACAACATATGAGCCTCCTTTCTTGTTCTTCTTGAGAGTCATCTTGCTCTCTTTCTTCTCCTTCTTCTCCTTCTTCTCTTTCTTCTTGCCCTTCTTCTCATCTTCATTGTCACTATGATGAGGGCAATCCGCAATGAGATGGTCCTTGCTATTGCACTTGAAACATCTTCTATCCTTCTCATTGAACTTGTATGAGTTCTTCTTATTTCTTGCTCTATAGCCATTTTTCCTCATGAATTTGCCAAATTTCTTGACAAATAGAGCCATCTTCTATTCATCATCATCACTATCACTTGAGCACTCATCATAGCTTGATTCTTCATATTTGATCTTTTCTTTGCCCTTTGATGAAGATGTGGCCTTGAATGCTGTTGACACTGTTTTTCGGCACGTGTCAAATGAATTAAGACTTGTGGCTGTTTTCTATCGGCATCGGAAAGTTATCTGTTGAATTTGCCAACAAGAAAGAATGCTGCAGGGAAGATAGGTTGTTGCTGATGGAGGCTGGATGATTCTTGCCGATAAGAGTTAATTGGTGAAGTCAAGCTGCAAAATTACTGGTGCCGATTGCCGATGAGGAGATATTGCCGATGCCGATTGTTGATAGGGATTGATTGGTGAAGACAAGTACAAGGTTGCCGATCGGGAAGTATTGCCGATGAGCACGGGGTGACTTAGCGTTTGATGTCAGCAGAGGATTACCGGTGGCTAAAGAAGGAAGCCGCGGATTGAAGGGATCTGCCGATGGAAAGTTTTCATCGAGGGAAAGACATAAGGAAACTGGTGATTTTGTACCAGTATTATTATAGCAGTTTGAGTCCAACTCTTACATGAGTCGTTTGTTTTCCTTTAAAATAGGTGTGTTTGTTTAGGAAAATAATATTGTTTTTTAGATCCGACTCCTGCGCGGGTCAAGTTTCCTTAAAGTTAGGAGTTTGTTTTAGGAAAGATACGGGTCGTGTCTTTGTACAACCCTCCATGCGGGAGTATAAATATGTGCCCAAGGGCTGCGTGTAAAGGAATCAATCAATCCAATATCAATCAAATCAATTTACTCTTATTCTACTTTTATCGCAATTTACCCTTTATTGCATTAGTCTTAGTTTATCTACGAGTTCTTCAAGCTTCGACGGGCTGCATCATCTTGATCTCCGTCAAACCCTTGTAAGTTCCACGTGGGAGTATCTCTGAGCTTTTACATCCGGGCGCATCACTGTTGTCTCGTTCAGCTCTGCTCTAGTTATCCTGATCAAGGCCCAATCTTGTCATCCAGGCGTATCGCCGTTGTCTTGATTGAATCTTGTTCTAGTTATCGTCCTTGTCGATTAACTGGTCAAATCGACTGGCACACCCTCGGATATCGAATTTCGGGTATAAGCCCGAGGTGTTCGCAGATCCTGACGCTTTTTGTGTCAACACCTCTTTTGGCACGCTCGGTGGGACACAATTACATAAATTATACATCTATCATGGGTGATAACGCCGACGTTAACCAGAGGAACGTCATTGAAGTCTCTGAGGCTGATCTAAAAGATGATCAGAGGCTGGCCATGGAGCGGGCTATGGAGGAGTACAAGCAATTATATCTGAAATCCTTCAGCCTAAGCAGGAGCGGCGAAGCAATCCAGAAGCAAGACCCACCGTTGCCACGACATGTCACGTATGATGCCAATCCTGGTAAGTAACAAGAGATGGTTAATACTGCTCTAAATCAAGCATTAATTAGCCACTCCAGCGTGCTGTCCAATACCGTCTACAATGCTATCATGAATCATTCAAAGAAGGACATGCACCTCAATATGTTGGTCCAGCGTATCATCAACCTGGATCGGCATCTATAAGCCCATCGGCAGCCCCAATGGCGTCTTCTACTCCCGTGGAACCGTATGCCGATGTGGTTACACCGCCAAGGCCGAGCCCTAACAGCGTCACCAAGCTCAATGCAGATCCAGTGGTGTCGACAATTTCAGGACCTGCTATCCAGAGTCAATCAGCTCCCACTAATTGGTGGGGATACGGTATGCCTCCAAATCTATCTGCTAGTTCTAATATGGTGCAGGGAGATAGCTCAGCTTGGAAGGGCTTTATGGCATCGGCAACGCAATCACAGCCGGTGGCCCCTATGATGCATTACTCTGCGCCCTCTCCAAACGTGCAAGTGCCATCAGAAGATTTTCAACTGATTCCTAAAATGCCTCTGATGCCACCATCGGCAAGCCCTATGCCGATGCAACACGCTACAGCTGCTGGAAGCCAACCTATGGTTACAAATCCTCAAGTCGGAGTGCTAGTTCCCCAAGGTAATCTGATGATTGATTGCTCCAGGATACAAGAGCAACACGCTCCAGTTAGCTATCAGCCATCGGTAAGTCACATGCCGATGATTTATAATCCTGGATGGGCTAACCAGCCGCCAGCTCAACAGTCTGGTGTGTCAATGTATCATTATGGAGGCCAAGCAAACACTCAGAGCGGACCATCGGTACAACAACCGATGAATACGATGACTCAACCTAATCTGCTAAGTGTGCAAAACTATCCATCGGTAAATCAACCGATGCATAGTGTTCAGATGACTGGTGCTGCGCCCGTGACTACTCCGCATCATCTTCGAGAGGCGCATCAGCCGACTCCACCAGTCAACAACCAGCCAATGTTCGACAGGAGCAGGATGCATATTGGACCGATAAGATCGCCGAAGTTATGAAGGAACAATTCGGCATTAAACCCAAAGTCAATACATATACTTATCGGACTCCGTATCCTCCAGCGTATGACTTGATTCCTCTCCAAATCGGTACAAAGTGCCTGATTTTACCAAGTTCTCCGGCCAAGACGACACATCAACGATGGAGCATATTAATCGCTTCATTATCCAGTGTGGAGAAGCTGCCAGCAGAGAGGAACTCAGGGTGAGATTGTTTTCTTCATCATTGTCTGGATCGGCATTCACATGGTTTATATCATTGCCTCCAAACTCTGTAATCACATGGGCCGATCTAGAGAGACAACTTCATAAATACTTCTTCACCGGCATACATGAAAAGAAGCTTACCGATTTGGTCAAGATGAGGAAACACAATGATGAATCGGTAGAAAACTTTGTTCAGAGGCTGTGGGACGTGAAGAACAAGTGCTACAGTCTGGTACTTGATGATCGGCAACTGGCAGATTTGACCTTCCAAGGATTACTACCGCACGTCAAGGACAAGTACGCGTCCCAAGAATTTTGAAGCCAAGTCATCTGGTGCAAAGGATTGCCGATCAAGAAATCAAAACCTTTGAACCCAAGAAGACTTGGAATAAGAAGGTGACCTTCATCGGGCAAGAAGAAGACTCTGGGTCAGATGAAGAGCTAAGCATCGGCGCGGCTGCATGGGTGAAGGATAAGAAATCTGTGTCTTGTCCGTTCGGCTAGAAAGAAGCTGAGAGGTTCACTTTTGACATCACCAAGGCCGATAGGATGTTCGACTTATTACTTCAAGAAGGGCGAATCAAGTTAGCGCCCAAACCAGTAATTCCATTGGCCGAAGAGCTCAAGAAGATCCGGTATTGTAAATGGCATAATGCGACTTCTCACAATACCAATGACTGCAAAGTATTCAGGCAGCAGTTGCAGTCAGAGATTGAATCTGGACGAATCAAGTTTGAAAAGTCTAAAGTCCAGAAACCGATGAAGATTGATCAGCACCCGTTTCCAACTAATATGGTGGAAACTAGTGGAAAGACCAAAGTGCTGACATCAGAAGCTGCCAGGAAGAACGCATCGGTAAATCCTAACCATCAAGTGACTGAGCGTGATGAAAGGAGGTTTGCCGATGACAGAGAGGGCAAGAAGGTTGCCGATGAAGGTAGCAGCGCCAATAGGGCTCCTGGTGTTGTAATCACGCATAAGCAGCCAAGGCGAGACTATCGACAATCACGTGAAGAGCGATATCGGCAAGAAGAAGAGGAGCACCAGGAGTGGCTTCGGCATAAGGACCACTAGAAGTGTCCCTTTTTCGTTCACTGTTGGGAAGAAGGCATCAAACTGCCTACTGCCAATAATTGTCCCAAATGCAATTGGTACTATACTGCCGAACGGTCAGGTAAGAAAACGTGTTTTGATGATCGGATGCCCAAGTACGCTAAGCCGCTCAGAGAGAAGAGATCGGCACATGACCGATTGGGGGGCAAGCTTAGTGCTCATAACAGGCTCGACAGACGTGTTGATCAGGAGGAGCTGGAGGAGATGGCTAATGCAAGAGTGCCTGTTGAAGAAATATTCTCCAGAGATCCCAACATCGGAAGAAGTACCGATGAAAGCGGTGGGAAGCAACACTAGCCTGTCTGGAAAACCAGGCTTCCTCAGTGGTTCCCTAAGGGTCTGACCAAGACTCAGAAGAGAAGGATCCAACGCGAACGCCGAGGTGATTTATGCAACAGTGAGACTCCCTCAGTTGAAAAGCAGTGGAGGCCAAAGCGCAAGGACAGGGATCCATCGGCAGAAATCAATATGGTCGTCCTGTTGCCGATGGAGTTCATGGCACCTATCAGCGATGATGAGGAGACTGCTGAGATGGCACAGTTGGTGCTGGATCCAATGACAACCATCTTTGAGAAGCCTGCCGATGATGAAAGGCAGCACCTAAGGGCTTTATTCGTTAAAGGCAAAGTGGATGGGCAGCCCGTGACCAAGATGTTGGTGGATGGTGGTGCGTCGATAAACATAATGCCATATGTCATGTTCAGGAAGCTTGGAAAAGGCGACCAAGACTTGGTCAAAATGGACATGAAGCTCAAGGACTTTGAAGGCAATGTGTCGACAACTATGGGAGCCGTATGTGTTGACTTAACCATCGGCAGTAAAACTTTGCCAACAACATTTTTTGTAATCAGTGGCAAAGGCACCTACAACTTGTTCCTAGGAAGGGATTGGATCCACGCTAATTCCTGTATTCCTTCCACCATGCATCAAAGCCTTATACAGTGGATCGGGGACAAAATTGAATTCGTCCGAAGTGAAACCCCATATAGTGTTGCATCGGCAGAATCGGAAACTTATGAGCAAACCAGATGCATATCAGGTGAAGCTTGGGACACGGAGTTCCTCAAACTTGCCGATTACCGCATTAAACTGATCCAAGCAGTCGGTCCTGAAGAAGAGTTTTAATGGATCGGTTCGCTGACGACGGAAAACTGGGGCAGGGCTTCACATCCGCCGATGATTTACTCGAGGTTGACATCGGCGATGGCAGTAAACCTAGGCCTACTTTTATTAGTGCTAAGTTAGATTCCCAATGTAAACAACACTTAACTGATTTCTTAAAGGAATATAAAGATTGTTTTGCTTGGGATTATACAGAGATGTCTGGTTTAGACCGATCGATAGTTGAACATTGGTTACCCCTCAAGTCTGGTTTCCAACCACATCGGCAACCTGCGCGCCGATGCAATCCTACTATTCTACCCGACATCAAGGCTGAGATTACAAAGTTAATCGAAGCTGGATTCATTCGGCAGTGTCGATATGCCGAGTGGATTTCTAACGTGGTTCCTGTGTATAAGAAAATGGAAAACTTCGTGTTTGTATTGATTTCAGGAACCTCAACAAGGCCACACCGATGGATGGTTATCCGATGCCTGTTGCCGATCTGCTAATCGATGCTGCTGCTGGACATCAAATCATTAGCTTCATGGATGGTAATGCTGGGTATAATGAAATATTCATGGCTGAAGAAGTCATTTCCAAGACTGCTTTCAGATGTCTAGGTCATGTCAGTTTATTTGAGTGGGTTGTCATGACTTTTGGCTTAAAGAATGCCGGTGCTACTTATCAGAGAGCAATGAATTTCATTTTTCATAAGTATATCGACACGATAGTTGAAATCTACATTGATGATGTGGTGGTTAAGTCTGGAGATTTCAAAAATCATCTTGCCAATTTGCGGAAAATATTGGAATGCACAAGGGAGCATGGGTTGAAGATGAATCCTAATAAGTGTGCATTTGGTGTATCGGCAGGACAGTTTCTGGGCTTTATGGTACATCAAAGAGGCATCGAGATCGGCAGAAAATCTATTGATGCAATTAACAAAGTGGTTGCTCCTACAAACAAGACTGAGCTGCAGTCCTTGATCGGCAAGATTGATTTCATCAGAAGATTTATATCCAACTTGTCTGGTAAGATTAAATCTTTTAGTCCATTGTTAAAGCTGAAAGCCGATCAAGAGTTTACATGGAAAGAAGAACAACAGTTAGCCTTGGAGGATATCAAAAAATATCTAGTAAACCCTCCAGTCTTGGTTCCACCTCAGCACGGGGAGCCTTTTAGATTGTATTTGTCTGCCGATGACAGTGTTATCGGATCGGCTTTAATTCAAGAATTTGAAGGAAAGGAAGGTGTGATATATTATCTGAGCAGAAGGTTGGTGGATGTTGAAACCAGGTATTCAGCCATAGAGAGATTATGCTTATGTTTATATTTCTCTTGCATAAAATTGAGGCATTATTTGTTGTCGGCTGAATGCACTGTTATCTGCAAAGATGATGTGGTTAAGTATATGCTGTCGATGCCGATATTAAGTGGAAGAATCGGCAAATGGATTCTGACACTTTCAGAATTTGATTTAAGGTATGAATCGGCTAAGGCAGTTAAAGGTCAAGTGATGGCCGATTTTGTTACTCAGCATTGCAATGTGGTAAGCTCTGTGGAGATTGCTCCTTGGACTTTATTCTTTGATGGGTCTACGTGCAAGGACGGAGCAGGTATCAGTATTCTCTTAATTTCACCCCGAGGACGGAAGTATGAAATTTCGTTGCCGATTGTTGCTACTTCAACAAACAATCAGGCTGAGTACCAGGCTCTACTGAAGGGGTTGGAATTACTCAGGGAGGTACGTGCCGATGCTGTCGAAATCTTCGGTGATTCTATGTTGGTGATTAGCCAGTTGATTGGGACGTATGAATGCCGAAGTAAAACTTTAATTGCAACTCATGAGAGGTTTTTGCAATTATTAAAAGAATTCAAAGAGTACCGCCTCGAGCATATTCCTAGATTGCATAATGAAGAGGCCAATCGGTTAGCACATCATGCTTCAAGGTATCAGCCGATTCAGAAAATCGTGACATCGGTAAGAGTCGGCGATGACTGGAAAAAAGAAATTGCCGATTACTTAAAAGATCCATCTAAAAAGGTCGAAAGGCGTCTGAGGTTTCAAGCTACTAAGTATGTGCTCCTCGATGATGAATTGTATTATCGGACGATTGATGGAGTTTTGCTCAGATGCCTTGATAAAGAAGAATCAAAGGAGTTGATGGGTGAAATCCATGAAGGCGTGTGTGGAGCACATCAATCGGCATTCAAGATGAAGTGGATGATTAGGAGGAATGGATATTATTGGCCGACAATCCTTGAAGACTGCTTCAACTATTTCAAAGGGTGCCAGGATTGTCAGAAGTTTGGTAACGTACAGAGGGCGCCTGCATCGGCAATGAATCCTATAATCAAGCCTTGGCCGTTCAGAGGATGGGCTATTGATCTCATCGGCCAAATTTATCCGCCATCGAGTAAGGGGCATAAGTTTATACTTGTTGCTACCGATTACTTCACTAAATGGGTTGAGACGATTCCTTTGAAGAAGGTGACATCGGCAAACATGGTGGATTTTGTTAAAGAACACATTGTTTACCAATTCGGTATTCCTCAAACTATTACCACTGATCAAGGAACTATGTTCACATCGGGAGAGTTTGATGAATTTGCTGCTAATATAGGGTTCAAGGTGTTAAACTCTTCTCCTTATTATGCTCAGGCCAACGGTCAGGCTGAAGCGACTAATAAGGGAGTTATTAAACTTATCAAACACAAGATTGAATAGAACCCTAGAAGGTGGCATGTGGTGTTGAATGAAGCCCTGTGGTTGTATCGGATGGCTTGTCATGGTGCAACCAAAGTCTCGCCGTATCAGTTGGTCTATGGACACAATGCTCTCCTACCTTGGGAAATTAAAATTGGCTCTAGGCGATTGGCTTTTCAAGATCAATTGACGACTGATGATTATGCTACTCTAATGAAAGACGAGTTAGAGAACTTAGCAGGTCATCGGTTGAGGGCATTGATCAGCATTGAGGAAAACAAGAAGAGGGTTGCCAGATGGTATGACAAGAAAGTAAAGGTAAAAGAATTTGCCGATGGCGATTTGGTTTGGAAGTTGATTTTATCGATTGGGACTAAGAGTTCTAAGTTTGGAAAATGGTCTCCTAATTGGGAAGGTCCTTATCAGATAAAACAATCTGCTCCTGGCAATGCTTATATTCTAGAAACTCTCGAAGGAGTTGCATTCTCTAGAGCAATTAATGGTAGATACTTGAAAAAATATTACCCTAGTATTTGGGTAGACGCATAGCGTGCTCGTTTGAATGCCGATGAAAGAGAGAGTTACAATACATCGGTAAAAGCGTATTGACATTATATTACAGAGCAAAATCAAGTATCAATGTTACAGTTGCCGATACAATGAATAAATTACAGCAAGGATTGAATGGCTGATATCGCACGCAGGCGAATTTGCTCTATCTCATCCATCTCCTTGGCGTCGGCATCGGCAGAGCCCTCGACTGGCTTGATTTTCTTTTTCAGCAAAATGGCTTGTCGGGCGTTTTGGTCTCTTTCTTGCCGCAGAACCCTGATGGTGTCGGACAGTTGGGCTTTCTGCTGATTGGCTGTGTTTATAGCTTCCTCAACCTTTTTTAACTCAGTCAGTAGCTCTTCTTTCCTTGTCGATAACTGAGTAATTTCTCGCTCAAGATTGGTGCTGGAGACTTCTGCTTGGCCAATGCTCTTGTGCTTTTCGTCGGCAATACTTTTGAATTTGAGCTTCTCTTCCTCAGCCTGAGATTGGCGACCTATCAGCTATGCGACGGGAGAGCCTCTGGTATTGGAGTAGCTTGCTATCGAGGAAAGTTGCCTGGAAGAGCATTTCTTCTGTATCGGCAGGGAGGTGGCCTTGGACATCCTTGAAAGCTGTCCTTGCTGCAGTTGAATCCTGGACGAGCTGGGATGTGTCTTGTTGCAGCAAGGAGAGCAGTGCTTCGAGTTTGGATTTAACCTCTGCCGATAGAGCTGGAGCAGAGTTTTCTTCGTCCTCATCTTCATCGGGAATGTCGATAGCGAAGGAGAATAGGCTGTCTGCTCGAACGGGGCCTTCTTGATGCTCATCCTCGTCTTGGGGGTTGACACCGAAGGAGAATAAGCTGTCTGGGGAGTTTTGGGCCTAAAAAAAAGAAGAAGTTAAAATGCGCCGATCATAAGATTGTGCTATGAATTTTTAGGTAACCGACTTACCATTTTGAAGCGAATTTCTTGCCTAGGACTTGGCATGTTGGATGGTCGAGCCTCATCCTGGAGATCGGCAACAGTTGCCGATGAGCAGGCTTCTGTTGGAGTAAGTGACGCCGTGGGTGCTAGTGGCGCTGTCGCTGGTGTTGCTTCTGCTGTGGTGGCTGGCTCCTGTGGGGGCGACACCGTTCCTTCATCGGGGATTTCGGCTGGTGAAGGTGCCGATGCCGATGTCGCCTCCGCTGCTGCAGTAGGTGTTGTCTCCTGATCAGGGATGTCATCTAGTGGATGATTAGGGATTGGAGCCGATGACGGTTCTGCCGTTGGCACGTCGGCAGTTGGTGATGCAACTGGAGTCGATGGCGAAGATGGGGTGGCCAATCTCAAGCGCCTTTTCTTCCTTGGTGCAGCAGCGGGAGATTCAGCCCGTTTCGATGAAGCTTGGGGGGCATCGGCTGCAGGACTTGGGAATGATTGTCTACTTGGAGCAGCTACCGATGACCTCATTGCCTGAAAATATTTAGTGCAAGATTACGTAAAATAAAAGTGTTGCCGATGAAACAGTATGTGATCGGTATGAGTGAAGATGAGTTTACTGCAAAAACACGCGTCAAGGCAGCAGCAGCAGCCGATGTAGCCTTGGTTTTTGTAGGCGTCGGTTTGGGTACCTTCTGAGGGGTGAAGACAGCTAGCGTAGGGGCATTATTGCTGATGAGTGATATAGGACTCATCATTCGAAGGTTGAAGGGCTTGCCACTGTTGCTCATCTTGGGGATCGGATCGTCAACCTGTCAAGCGTAAGGAGGTCAGATGCCGATGATAAAAGTAAAGTAATAAGGAATGCATCGGGATGAAAACTTACTGCGTCGTTGGGGATGACGTGGTTGGCGTCAATCATATGCCGATAGTAGTGTGATGACTTAGCAAATAATTGATATCTCCATTCTTGCCACCAGAATTTATACTCATTCGTGATGAAGGATGTTGGTGACCAGGAGGATCAGTCAATATCTGACGTATCAGCATTGGGAGGAAGATTGACGACTTTGTTCCAGTCTATAGCGCTGGAGATAGTCTGCCTGGGCTTTACCACCTTGAAGTAGCAAAGCTTGATCGGCAGTTGGCCAAATGCCAGTTGTCTTGCTGCTGCCGATGGGTAGTAGAACTCGAAGGATGGAGGGGCATTCTTCCCGGTTCCGAAGATGTTAACTGGAATAGCTCGGGGAACAATGTTGACCTTCATGATTGTTTGGTTTTGAGGCACATTCCCATCGGTAAGGTTGAACAGCAGCGGGAATCGGTTGTCCTCGTCAATGTATGGCCACCAGAGCCGTTCCGAAGCGGGGATTCCGTTGTAGAATTTCTGGAAGAACAGGCCAAACTGCTCTACATCGGCGTCGGTCCCTGGCAGTACTATGATGGATTCTCCGAAGTTGAGTGGAGAACGAGTTGCCGATTCATCATCCCTATATTTGTAATCTTCCAATATATCCCTTGGGAACTGTTGAGCGAACAAGTCGAACTGAAGGGCTTTGTACATATGCGTGTTCAGCCACATGTTGATGAACCACCAGGGACCCCCGAGGTTGCCGATGGGCTCACCTAACAGTAACTTCTTGGACACTTGATGTAGAAGGCGGTATACCGATCCAAGTAGATATCTGCCTAGGGGAAGTCTTGTTCCATCGACAAGGCGCTCAGCTACCGGAAGATGCATAGTAGTGGGTCCGACTACCCTGCCGCAGAAGATGAATTTTTCTAGCCACATATTCAGAAATATGGCGTGTTCCCTCTGGTTTACCGATCCAGTCTTCTGATACTCCTGGATATAGCCAGTCCAGCCACCGATATTCCGAGTGTTCACTTTATACTCAGCTTTCCTATTGAATAGAGTGAAAGTATCGGCAGAGGATACATCGAGACCAGTCAACATGTGCACATCGGCAAGTGTAGGGGTAGCTGGTCCATGTCTGAACAGGAAGGCATTCATAGTGTCAGACTAGAAGTAGGAGGCCGCTATCAGCATGTTCTCATTTTTCTCCATATCGGCAATGGAAAGGTTGATGCACTGATCCAGACTGCGCTCTGACTAGTAGACTTGCTGCGTCCTAACGACCCTGAGGTACCAGTTCTTCCACCCTTTGGTGGGCTTGGGCCATGAACGGAAGGCGTCCTTCCATAATCCTAAACTGAAACTTTCAGACCTGAATGGAATCCGGTTGACCTCCGCATTAATTAGATAGCTAGGGTCAGGGTTTCCCGTTGGACCCAAACAGGTGAAGTTGGACTGTTCAAGAGGGATCACTACTTTGTTGTATAGTTCCTAGGTTTTGAAAAGAAAAGAAAAGGAGGAATCAAAGAAAGAAAGGAGAAGATTATGGATTCATACGGGAAAAGAACTAGCAGGAGGTTGGATGAGGAGGAACGTGGATTTACCTTATGTCGACTTGAATCGCCATTGGAGCTGAGAGAGTTTTTGCTGTTCGAGCTAGGCTTGGAGAAAGCACTGTTGCTTGAGCTCGAGAGGGTGCTCTTCGGAGATGCCGCCGGAGGTTGGAGATGAAGGCAGACGAGAAAGTGAAAGTGGGCCTAGGGTAAAAAGGTAGATTGGATCCTGGTAACTTTTATAAGCTTACTCAGGGGTATTTTGGGATTTCGGTTCGTACTGTGCAAGAATGTGGAGAGGCCTGCGATAGATGTGTGCGATAATCAAGGAGATATGTTTAGATTTGCCACTGTTTGTGCTATAATCGAGGGAATTTATTAATAAATTGTGGTTCTGCGCGCGGAGATCGAGGAAGTTGTGCAGTCATCTCAAAGGTAACGGCTACAGTAGAGAGAATTTCGGCGCGTAAAGTATTATACACTCCAAAACTGGGGGGCATGTGTTGACACCGTTTTTTGGCACGTGTCAAATGAATTAAGACTTGTGGCTGTTTTCTATCGGCATCGGAAAGTTATCAGTTGAATTTGCCGACAAGAAAGAATGCTGCAGGGAAGATAGGTTGTTGCCGATGGAGGCTGGATGATTCTTGCCGATAAGGGTTAATTGGTGAAGTCAAGCTGCAAAATTACTGGTGCCGATTGCCGATGAGGAGATATTGCCGATGCCGATTGCTGATAGGGATTGATTGGTGAAGACAAGTACAAGGTTGCCGATCGGGAAGTATTGCCGATGCCGATGGGCATGGGATGCCGATGAGCACGGGGTGACTTAGCATTTGATGTCAGCAGAGGATTACCGGTGGCTAAAGAAGGAAGCCGCGGATTGAAGGGATCTGCCGATGGAAAGTTTTCATCGAGGGAAAGACATAAGGAAACTGGTGATTTTGTACCAATATTATTATAGCAGTTTGAGTCCGACTCTTGCATGAGTCGTTTGTTTTCCTTTAAAATAGGTGTGTTTGTTTAGGAAAATAATATTGTTATTTTAGATCCGACTCCTGCGCGGGTCAAGTTTCCTTAAAGTTAGGAGTTTGTTTTAGGAAAGATACGGGTTGTGTCTTTGTACAACTCTCCATGCGGGAGTATAAATATGTGCCCAAGGGCTGCGTGTAAAGGAATCAATCAATCCAATATCAATCAAATCAATTTACTCTTATTCTACTTTTATTGCAATTTACCCTTTATTGCATTAGTCTTAGTTTATCTACGAGTTCTTCACGCTTCGACGGGCTGCATCATCTTGATATCCATCAAACCCTTGTAAGTTCCGCGTGGGAGTATCTCCGAGCTTTGACATCCGGGCGCATCGCTGTTGTCTCGTTCAGCTCTGCTCTAGTTATCCTGATCAAGGCCCAATCTTGGCATCCGGGCGTATCACCGTTGTCTTGATTGAATCTTGTTCTAGTTATCGTCCTTGTCGATTAACTGGTCAAATCGACTGGCACACCCTCGGATATCGAATTTCGGGTATAAGCCCGAGGTGTTCGCAGATCTTTATGCTTTTTGTGTCAACACCTCTTTTGGCACGCTCGGTGGGACACGATTATATAAATTATACATCTATCATGGGTGATAACGCCGACGTTAACCAGAGGAACGTCATTGAAGTCTCTGAGGCCGATCTAAAAGATGATCAGAGGCTGGCCATGGAGCGGGCTATGGAGGAGTACAAACAATTATATCTGAAATCCTTCAGCCTAAGCAGGAGCGGCGAAGCAATCCAGAAGCAAGACCCACCGTTGCCACGACATGTCACGTATGATGCCAATCCTGGTAAGTAACAAGAGATGGTTAATACTGCTCTAAATCAAGCATTAATTAGCCACTCCAGCGTGCTGTCCAATACCGTCTGCAATGCTGTCATGCAATCATTCAAAGAAGGACATGCACCTTAATATGTTGGTCCAGCGTATCATCAACCTGGATCGGCATCTATAAGCCCATCGGCAGCCCCAATGGCGTCTTCTACTCCCGTGGAACCGTCTGCCAATGTGGTTACACCGCCAAGGCCAAGCCCTAACAGCGTCACCAAGCTCAATGCAGATCCAGTGGTGTCGACAATTTCAGGACCTGCTATCGAGAGTCAATCAGCTCCCACTAATTGGTGGGGACACGGTATGCCTCCAAATCTATCTGCTGGTTCTAATATGGTGCTGGGAGATAGCTCAGCTTGGAAGGGCTTTATGGCATCGGCAACACAATCACAGCCAGTGGCCCCTATGATGCATTACTCTGCGCCCTCTCCAAACGTGCAAGTGCCATCAGAAGATTTTCAAGTGATTCCTAAAATGCCTCTGATGCCACCATCGGCAAGCCCTATACTCTGCGCCCTATGCTTGGAGAAGTCCTTGTTCTCCACCTTCTCACCAAGTGACTTGAGGTCATTGACAAGCACCTCAAGCCTATTGAACATTTCCGGCACATTTTCATCCTCCTTCATCTTGAAGTTAGCAAACTTCTCTTTTAGGATGTATGCCTTGGCCCCCTTCATGGATTGAGTCCTTTCATAAGACTCTTCAAGCTTCTTCCATGCATCATGAGCACTCTCAATGTTCTTGATTTGCTCAAAGACTTCTTTTAAGATTGCATCATGGATGACACTCAATGCAATATCATTGTTTTGGAGCTTCTCCTCCTCGGCCGTGGTGAGTGCCTCCTCATCTACCACCTCAAACTTCTTGTCGACCACCAACCATACCTTCCGATTGATTGATTTGATATGGGTGGTCATTAATGCCTTCCAATAGCTATAATCGGTGCCATCAAACTTGGGTGGCCTTTTGGTGTTGTTGATAAGAGCCATTTTAACACCGTGGGATGTTAAGCCTCAAAGAAACGGTGTACCAACTTTGATACCACTTGAAAGGTCTAGATATGGCTAGAGGGGGGGTGAATAGCCTATTAGAAAATTCTACAACAACACTAAGCAAACTTGTTAGAATAAAACACGGCGAAAAGCAAGTTTGCACTAGCACTACAAGGGTCGGCAGGCCACCTACCACAATACTAGTCACTAGCAAGATAACCTATGTCACACACAAGAGCTAGAGAACTAAAGCTACTTAGGCTAAGCTACACAAGCTTAAACTAGAGTTTCTACTTTGCAAGAATGTAAGAATGTAAATGCAAAGCGAGAGTTAGGAAGATTATACCGCCGAGAAGAGTAGCAAAGAGATAACCAATCAATCAAAAGATGAATCCTCGGTAGAGAGACAATGAGACACAATATTTTTTACCGAGGTTCACTTGTTTGCCAACAAGGTACTCCTCGTTGTAGCGATTCACCTACTTGGTGGTTCACGCGCTAATTGGCATCACACGCCAAACCCGTCACCGGGTGCCGCAAAACCAACACAAGATAGGGATCCAAAAGCTACGAGCAATCCACTAGAGATACCTTTTGCAAACTCCCGTGGGGAAGGTTGAAGAACCCCTCACAATCCACCGATCGGAGCCAGAGACAATCACCTTCCTCCGCTCAACGATCCTCGTCGCTCCAAGCCGTCTAGGAGGTGGCAACCTCCAAGAATAACAAGAGCTTCCGCGAAGACGACGACCACCAAGTGACACTAGAATGCAATCAATGAGCAATGCACTTGGATTCATTCAATCTCTCATGAATATGTCAATTATGTCAAGAGGATGAGTGGTGGAAGCAATCTCAAGCAAGCACAAGTGTATGAGTGAAGTAGGAGTGCAAGAGGTTTTGCCAAGGGCCGGCCATACCACCTTATATAGCCCGCAGTCAAACACTAGCCATTTTGCCCCCAAAATAGGTTCTCTACGCCACTTCCGGACGTAGTTTTCACAGGGGGGGTCCGAACCATCGCGTATGCGTCCGGACCCTCTGCCGCAGAGAAGCCTCCACCGAGAACACGTCTGGACGCAGAGCTTCGGACGCTACTTTCACTGAGTCCGGACCAATGCGCACGCGTCCGGATCCTCCTCTTTTTCAAATGGATTCTACGCGCCTTCGCCACAGCTCGCCATGTGTCTCCGAACGCACCTGATCACAGGGTCCGGAGCCACTATTCATCGGGTCCAGAAATAAATTCCAGCGAACCTGAGAGCTCCTTTCTCATTTCTTCCACTCCGGACGCAAGTCCGGTTCCTCATCCGGACCATCACCTGCGTCCGGTTCCTTTCACACAGAACCAACAGAGAGCGTAGAGACTCTAGACGCGCGTCCAGATCCTGCGTCCGGACTGCAAACAATGTCCGGATCACTGCTCACAACACTGCCGAGCTAGGGTATGCCTCCGGACCCATCTCCGATGGTTCGGACCACCAACACACCCTACGTCCGGACCTACAAACTGAGTCCAAACAGCCTCCAACTTCTTCCAAGCTTCCAAGGAGCTAACACTAAGTGATCTCAACACTTGTGCACGTGTGTTAGCTTTTAGTTCACAATTATCTTGGAATTAGTTGGTTGTTTCACTAGTTCAATTGATTTTTAATGCAATGCATATGAAGCTAGTGGCACATGATAACCGTAATCAAACACGTGAGATCCCTCCTTGATAGTACGACTATCTATCCTAAATGTGATCACACCCTCTATGGTGTCTTGATCACCAAACCAAAAATGGATTCCTATTTCACCTTTGCCTTGAATCCTTTTCCATTTTCCTTTGCACCACCAAGCTAGAGCTTGTGCCATCCACTTGATCCACCTTGCTCCATCACATGGTATGTACCAACCTATCTCATTATTCACACTTAGAGATCAAGGTTAGTACTTCGGTGGGTTTCATCAATTACACAAAAACCAAAACACAAGGGAACTCTCAACTGCAATGGTGGAAGCAGAAGAAGAGGCAGGGGCAGAGGACACACTCTCTAAAGATGATGGTCTTGGTGAAGTCATTTGTGATGCACAAAGAGATTGTGAAAGTGAAAAAGAGAAAGCTAAGTTTGACCGCATGCTAGAGGATCACAAGAAACTACTATACCCGAGCGCCGATGATTGGAAAAATAAGTTGGGTACAACACTGGAGTTGCTACAATGGAAGGAAAAAAATGGCATATCCGACAAGGCATTTGGGAAATTACTCAAGATCCAAAAAAAGATGCTTCCGAAGCCTAACGAATTGCCTGCCACTACATACGAAGCAAAACAGGTCGTGTGCCCTCTGGGATTAGAAATCCTGAAGATACATGCATGTCCTAATGACTGCATCCTGTACCGTGGCAAGGACTATGAGAATTTGGATGAATGCCCCGTATGTAAAGCATCGCGGTATAAGATCAGGCGAGATGACCCTGGCGATGTTGAGGGCAAAGAGGGTCCTAGGAAGAAAATCCCTGCCAAAGTTATGTGGTATGCTCCTATAATAACATGTCTGAAATGTTTGTTCAGAAACAAGGACCATGCAAAGTTGTTGCAATGGCACAAAGAAGACCGTAAGGCAGACAACATGTTGAGACACCCTGCTGATGGGTCCCAGTGGAGAGCAATTGACAGAGAATTCCCGGAGTTTGCAGAAGATGCAAGAAACTTAAGGTTCGGTTTGAGCACGGATGGTATGAATCCTTTTGGGGAGCAGAGAAGTAGTCATAGCACTTGGCCTATTACTCTATGTATCTACAACCTTCCTCCATGGTTATGCATGAAGCGGAAGTTCATTATGATGCCGGTGCTGATCCAAGGTCCCATCTGGATTTTCATCCAATATAAAGAATATAATAAATGTGTCAGAGAAGAAATTCCTAAACTTAAAGTCTCATGACTGCGTGCTTATGACATAATTGCTTCCGGTTGTGTTAAGAGGAATTCTACCTCCACATTTACGTCTAGCCACTGTGAAGCCATGTGCATTCCTCAATGCAATTTCTCAGAAGGCAATCGATCCAATGGAACTAGCTGCTCTACAGAATGATGTGGTTCAATGCCTTGTCAGCTTTGAGTTGGTTTTCCCTCCATCCTTCTTTAATATCATGGAACACCTCCTAGTTCACCTGGTCAAGGAGATTAGTATTCTCGGTCCTGTGTTCCTACAAAACATGTTCCCCTTTGAAAGGTTCATGGGAGTCTTGAAAAAATATGTTCACCAACATGCTCGCCCAGAAGGAAGCATCGCCAAGGGCTACGGGACAGAGGAGGTCATTGAGTTCTGTGTTGACTATATTCCCGACCTTGACCCGATTGGTGTTCCTGAATCCAGACACGAGGGTAGACTTAGTGGGAAAGGAACACTAGGGAAGAAAACATATATCGGTACAGGGGATGATTATTTCAACAAAGCACACTACACAGTTCTTCAAAACTCCTCCGTGGTGGAGCCGTATGTCGAGGTACACAAGAAGTTCCTACGATCCCAGTTTTCAGGGAAGAATGAAGATTGGATTATGCGTGAACACATGAAAACTTTCGGCGATTGGTTGCGAAAAAAATGTGTTGGTGATGACAGTATTGATGACCAACTGTATTTGTTGGTTAGACAACCATCGTGACACATCCTCACGTACAAAGCCTACGAGATAAATGGAAATACATTTTACACGGTAGACCAAGATAAAAGGAGCACCAACCAAAACAGTGGTGTCCGCATAGATGCCATTGACCCAAATGGAAATAGGCAAACATATTATGGCCGCATAGTTGAGATTTGGGAACTATACTATGCATCTAATTTTAAAGTCCCTTTGTTTAAGTGTCAATGGGTGAAGATGACCGGAGCCGGGGTAACAATTGACAAGGATTATGGGATAACAACAGTGGACCTCGACACTATTGGGTACAAAGACGAACCATTCGTCTTGGCTGCTGATGTGAATCAGGTGTTCTATGTAAAAGACATGTCTACAAAACCAAAGAAAGGAAAAAACGATGACAAATCAAGCATCAATGAGCCCAAGCGTCACATAGTTCTTTCAGGGAAAAGAAACATTTTGGGAATTGAGGACAACTCAGACATGTCAGAACTTTACGAAAGGGATGACCGAATTGCGCCATTCAGTGTGACCAAAGACCCAAGCATCCTTCTAAATGCCGAGGACACTCCATGGTTACGACATGATCATGACCAAGGGACATATGTCAAGAAGAAGATCACTACTGTGCCCGCTTGATGTAGCTAGCTTAGCAGTGATGTCGATCAAGTAACATGTGTATTGGTCATTTTGGTCAAATAAATAAAGATCTACATTTGTATTTGGTCAATTTTGCATTTAGTGACTAATGTTTACTAATACTTCTTTTGAATCTTCAAGATTTTGTGACTAATGTTTACTAACACTTCCTCAAATAGAAATATGAACTACTAAAAAAAGATAGATATTGATGAGTTCTAAAACCTTTATATTCAAAAGTTTTTCATATGAGGTCATTTAGTGTCTCATTAATAATTTCCTATTTAATGGTAAACTTATTTGTCGCATAATTGGACAATTAACGGTGAAAAACAAAAAGATTAACGTTAAAATAATGCATAAACTAAGTTCCTGTTGGTAACCAAGCATTTTAGTTTTTTTAATTCAACAATGTACTTTTGCATTAGCCAAATACTAATGGTTAGTTACATTTATATTTGATATTATGAAAAAGGTAAAAGATTTTATGTTATACATTTTTATAGTGTATAATAAATCAAAAGTAAATGCAATGGTTATTTTTTAAAAAAATTGTGCCATGTATTTAATTTATTAGGCAATTAACAAGAGCTATAGCAATTTATACATATATTAAACTATATGAAATACCAAAACATATACAACAACCCTCCAAAATTTCGTTTGGCGCCTAAGGAACCCTTTAGTCCTGGTTGGTATTACCAACGGCTAAAGGCCCTCTAGCCCCGGTTGGTAATACCAACCGCGACTAAAGGGTTCCTTCCTATATAAGCCGCGGTCGATCTCCTGTCTTCCTTCTCCCCTCATATCTGTCTTCGTTGATCTTGTCACACCCAGTTTTAAAGACAAAACGGGATGCATAAACTTTATGTGTGCCCAGAGATCAGTCACACACATAAGCCGACAAATTATCAAAAATGTACCATCACAGGTGTTTATTACATAGCGAATAAGTATCTAATTAATGTCTATTACATAACAACGGAAAGTAAAAGATAACTCTCGCGAAGCTCCATCGCACAGGGACGTCAACTGGTTGTCCCCAAACCTAGTAGTCCTCGGGATACTCATAGCTCTGATAATCTGGTACCCATCCAGGATTTTTATCCAAATATGAAAAGAATGAACAAGCGTAAGTACTTCTAGTACTAAACAAGGAAACATGGGGTTCATGAGGCTCAAAAAGTATGACACTAGTTAAACTGCATCAGCTTTTATATTATTACAATTTTAGCATATGGGATAGCATCAATAATATCGACAGCCCAATAATCATATGATCAAGTAAACATGTATAATGAATAGCAAACGAGTAAATAGTAGATTAAAGTTATTCTGTTCCATAAGAATTCCAGGCCGCTCGTATCCGTGAGCACAACTAATATATTAGTTTTAAGACACTCTGCAGAGGTTGTACACTTTACACATGAGTCGTGTTACCCATATGCCCGGGTTTATAACTCCCAAAACACTGCCGAGGTGAGCGGGCAGGGTACACTATGAAGTCTTTCAGAGGGGCTCGCTGACATACAACAGACAGTACGGATCCATAGGCAAGGGGTATACGGGAGCCCCTCAATGGTACACACACGCAGCGGTAGCCACTCCGGCCGCAACCCGCAACCGCTCGTCAATGGCAACTTTCGTGGACTGCCACATGCGAGAGAGTGACCCTAATACTGAACTAAAGCCAGAGCCATGTAGCTCTCATGGTTGCACTATAAATCCCGGGTGATCGCTTACAGAGGTTCTAGAGCATCTAAAAAAAACTGTGCTCTAGATCACCCTAATCCATGTTGCTAAAAAGCATCTTTTACCGTTGTTGCATAAGTCATTAGTCAAGGTTACATGATCATAGTTATTTTTCAAGAGCACTAGCTTAATCTACCCAAATGCATAAATCCCCAGGGTAACAAGGTATAAGGTACGAATCTATGGTAAAACTATATAGGATGTCAAGGAAACACATGCATAACATGAATTAATGGTTAATGTGATTAGGACAACAAGGATGATCCCATGAATACTTGCCTTGCTCAAAAGGTTCCTGCTGCTCTTGCTCAAAGAAAACCTCCTGGTCACCCACGTACTGCTCACCGTCTATACTCGATCACCACATCACATACAATCATACTAGGGCATAACATGCAAGCAAACAAAGGCTATGGATTAGAACTGTACACCATCCATAATGAAACAAGATTAAAATTTTATAAAACTGATCTACGTCTCGCTACGATCACATCGACGTTTGAATCACGAAAAACGGAGCTATAACGAAGAAGATATGATCTAATCAAGTTTTATAACTTAAACCAGAGATTAAAAGCGATTAAGTGATTAAATGTTTTTAGAATTTGTCTAACATGAACTATGAACTAACGAACACGTAGATTACGATGAGACGAATCTAACGCAATTTGAATGGATGAAAACGGAGTTAAAATGAACATTTTAGAAGCATTTGAAAAAGAGTGGCAAATCTGTAAATAAGGGTTTTCTATTTTATTTTTGAATTAAAACAAAACAGAAAAGAAATACGCTTTGCAGCAGAGAAAACGGAGACCCGGAATACGCCAAGGGACAACGGGTTTATATATTAAAAAGGTCGGGGTTTCTTTTGCAAAACTGCAGGCCGAAAGGGTACGGGGCTCTGTGAGCCGTCCGACTCCAGATGAGTGGAGACGATTAGATCGGCGGGGGGGGGGGGGGGGGGGGGAAGTGGTGGCGCACGATGGCACCTTGGCCGGACTGCGGCGGCGCAACGCAATTCGATGATTCGGTGCAAAAAACTCGACGCGGATTGGACCGGGAGAGAGAGAGAGAGAGCGCGATGGCGAACACGACTGCGGGGTCGGTTGCCCCGATTGCGCGCGAGGGCGAGGTGTCCGCGCGGTGCGGCGGCTCTGCACTGCCGGCGGATGCGGGCAGGGGTCATGCGGACGGGACAGAGGGGATGGAGGGGGATGGCGAGCTCCTGGGGGCTCCCTTACCGACACGCGGAGCTCAGGGAGTAGTCGAACGGCGCGGAGAAGACTCGGCAAGGGCAGAGCAACGGCGGCGGCTCGGTGCTCAACGTGCGGCGGCGGCGGTGCCTCTGGGGTGCTCTAAGAGGGCAAGGTGAGGGTGGTAGGGTGCGTGTGCTCGGCTTTATATAGCCCGAGGGCGCAGCCGTGATGGAA
>CM039121.1:28023327-28068494 GCA_022036555.1 Microstegium vimineum
ATCACCAAGTGAGTGGTCGACACAACGGGGACTAGCTTGGTGGCAACCAAGTGAACCTCGGGAGAAAAATCACCGCATCAACCTTGTCTACTCTTCTCGGTGGTTTGCATTCTCCAAATCACTAGCTTGTATTTACTTTCATATACTTGTGCTAGTGAGTAGTTGTTGCTCTTATAACTAGTTTTTCTTGTGTAGCTTATCTAGTTACCTTCTAGCTTGTGTAGCATAGAAGTAGCTCTTGAGTGGCTAATTGGCTTGTGTAGCTTTGTTAGTCATATTGCTTAGTTTGTGTAACTACATAAGTTGAGCTCTCTAGTTGACATGTACATAAGTTGAGCTCTCTAGTTGACATGTGTAGTCTTGCTAGAGAGCATTGCTAGTGAGCTTAGGTGATTTGTGCTTTGCTTACTAGTATGTGTAGGAGCTCCCTTTGTGCTTAGAGTACTACTTGCTTAGGTTTGTGTGACCTTACAACCTAGACTTGTTTAGGTGAGCTCTCGCTAGCTTTACACCTTAGTGAGCCAAATTAGAATCTTTTGCTAGGTGCTAAAGTTATAGATAGAGGGGTGTAGTCTTGACTAGATCGATAGTTTTAATTCCGCATTTGTTTCGGTTAGCCATTGCGCTTAAGTTTTAGAAAAGACTATTCAACCCACTCTAGTCCGCTATTTCGACCCTACACAAGTGCTGAATGTTATTTGAAGAACTGATACGCGTCCACAGTGGAAATTTCTTTTTACTCCTGCTTGTAGCTAGTCCCACTTATATACAGGCAAGGCCGCAAGCTTCCACCAACTCCCGCGCAGGCACTTATCTAACGGACCGTTGACGTCGTTCCACGGTGGTGGCCCGCTGTTTAGAGGGTTCAAAAAGCTGACCCGACCCGTTAATGGATTGTGTGTATTCCTACAATATATAAAAAATTTGCCGTACAAAATTAGGGGGCGCCTAGATCTGAGGCCGGGAGGCGGGTTGCCCGGCGAGATCACCGCAGACGCACTCCGGCGGCGCGGCCATGCCCCCGCGCATGGCACCCCATGGTGGCGCCGCGTTCATGGAGTAGCGGTGGCGACGTCCCCTGCCTTCACTCCAACCTGGCGGAAAAGGGGGTCGACGCTTCTGCTGTGTCGACGGCCGTCCCCTCCACCCCACCGCGGCGGCCTGTCCCCACTACCCGGCGATAGATCTGACGACCGGCTGCCCTCCCCAGCTCCCTCGCCGGCGGCCGCGAGTCCAGCAATAAGGCTGCGGATCTCACGACATCTTCGTTCTCCCATACGGCGGCGGCACGTCCCGACCAGCATCCCTTGATAGGCCACTTTGTGGATCCGGTCACGACGTCCACTGCCCTCCGCCTTCCTTGCCTGTGTGACGCTGATGGTGGTTCTCGGAAGAACGCAGGTTCTCTGTCTCGGTACGGTGAGCTATGTCCTTCCCCCTTCTGATAGTCCAGAGCCAAAACATTGCCTAACCTGTGCGGTTGCGCTGTTACATCGAAGGATATTCGTGTTGATTATGGATGTGAGAATAGGGAAATTGAGATTGGGATGAGAAATTTGCTGATTTGGGATGGGGAAGAGTGGGAAATCACATTGAGATTGTTGTAATGTTTGATCTGTAGGTGAGATGTTCTTCTCAGTTGCAATATACTGGTAGAATACCACTGCATGTAGTCTAGGTGTTTGATAAAATGCTTGTTTTAGGGCAGACTTGGGGATGATGGACATCGGCCGACGTGTTAATCATCGCTGCAAATGGTTTTAGAAAAGAGTATGTTCATATACCTTTTCAGTTTTCAGAAAACGTAACAGTATGATTGGATACCTATTTATGAACATAGTACCATGTGATAATTTCTGTATAATATATTATAGTATCACTTATACTTTCAGATTGTAGTATCTACTGATACTTTTAAACATGTAGTACATTTTAAGATTGTAATAGTATTTCATGATTTTTTTTACATGATACTTTTCTTAGATTGTAGTATCTCCCGGTAGTAGTATCTCATGATACTTTTTTTATTCATGACTTTTCAGCTTTGGCTGTCGCAAAGTTGCTCTCTCTATCCCTGTACTCTCCCTGATGAACAGGTACAAAATTACACTCCTTCGTAATTTTTATTGGAAACAATAATCAAGAATTATGAGTATGCTTAGATACTCGATCTTTTTCAAATATGAGTATGTTTATATACCTTTTTAGATATGTGTATGTTTGCATACCTTTCTTTCATAGTATCATTTGCTGGTTCTCATATTAAAGTATAACAACTTGATATTTTTTTTTCTAGATCGCTCTATTAAAATTGCTTGCATAAGAGGTATGCAACGAGGCTCCTACTGACACATCTTCTAAATTATGTTGTACATACGACAGCATTTTTTTTATTGGTTTGGCATCATCATGTTCATGAAGGGCTCGAATATATGAGGGATGAGTATGGCACAGTGAAGTAGCAAGTTCAGACTTTATATATATAGCTAAAGCTATCTTGTACTGACTTCATATATGCAAAATTGCATAATTGTTTGCATCTAAATTATAGATGAGTTACTGCTTACTTGTGTAAGGGCTCGTTCGGTTCGGCCGGTTTGGCCCGTTCCGGGCCTCAATCCAGGCGGATTGTTGCAGCCTGTTTTGGATCTAGACATGGACTCAATTGTGCGTTCGTTTTGGCCTGGCATGGAACCAAAACAGACCGGGCTTGGTTTCTCTCCCACTGTCCACGGCCCGGATCCATTCCGCACCTTCCCACGTCCGGAATGGAGACGGGGCTCCTTCTCGCGCTACGACCCTACAAGAACGACGGCGGGGCGGGGCGGCGCGAGGCGACCACGGTGAGGCACGAGGCGACGGCGACGACGACCAGTTTCCCTGCGCTCTCCACCTCCTTCTCACAGGTAACGCACCGACCTTATCTTGTTTGCCCTCTTCTCTTCCCTGTGTTGGGGTTCTCGCCATGGCTAGGGTTCTTGCTTGCCTGAGCTCGATCCGTCACTAGGTCCGGGCTAGCGACGATGAGGTTTATGGACCAGTCGTGGAAGCGGTGGCGGTTCTTGATGAACGCCTGGAGGTGGTCCAGGAGCGGGTGCAATTTGAGGACTTCTTATTTCTCTTGGTCGTCGTCAGGATTGTGTGTATTGTCCTGTGTGTCTAGAAAATCTTACAGTACGAAATTGATTTCTTCTAGATTCGGATGTGGTGGTGAATTTTATTTACTTATTGATTGTTGTAGCAGGTACCGTACTGCTATTAGTACATGAACTATCTCTCTGCACTATGTGTGGAGTCTAGTTTGGTCTGATGTGCGTCAGTAACAAGCTTTTGATGTCTTTGACTCTGTCTATCTCTCTGCACTACAACAGCCCCTTTGTTTCTATTGTATATTTCTGAAATCAATAAATGGCCCTGTTCTAAAATGAATGAATGGCCTTGTTCTGAAATTAATGAAATGCATGCCTCACTTCAAACCATCAGTGACTGATGTCATTTCATTCATGCCACTGGAAATGAGCCATGCAACATTGTGAGATGAGAAGCTGTTGTTAGTACTGTCAGTTATCAGGCATGGAATTGTAAGTGATAGTTCAAACATTTTTATGGGTTAGGGTAACCAGAGTTTGCCGCGACTAGCATATCATAATTTGTGGCTTGCGAGCTTCAACCTCGATGACTGGTTCTTGGATGCGGCTTGTGGGTGCGCATCTGCATGATCCTATACTTGCGAGAAGCTCCTGCGGGCAAGTGTCGCTAGAGTTAGAACGATCAGACAAAAGGGATCCCTGTGTCATGTGTGTGCACTGTGCACCTGCACGCACTGCTCTAGTGGATCTTTATGGGGTTATGCAAGCCTTGTCTTCAAGTAATGGATGATTCTGTAGTCGTCTTTGTTTTCTTCTAGTACGTTTCTTGGTTTGATTTCAAGGCATAAGGTTCCCACTTTAATTCACCGGAGATTATTGTACTACTTGAAATTTTGATTTGCTCTGAATCTGCATAGTTTGTGTGACATGTCATATCAGGCAACTTTTGAATAACAAAAATGTCCTGCTCAATGCTTCAACTGTTCTGGAACTTACCATTTCCATCCATTTTGTTGTAGGCGTGCAACCAATGTCTACTGTGATGACGTGACAAAACTAGTGAAAGAACTGAAGATATGGGGCCAATTCTCTTCCAATGTTTTTTCAGGTGCTGGTTTCAGGTCAATTCTATTCCAATGTTTGTTCAACTAGTTTCAGAAGTCATGGGAGATGTGAAACAATAACCTTTATGACCATAAGTAGTTTCTTCTTGTTGAATTTAGGTTTGCCAATTGTTGTCGTATGTAAAGACTCGCAGTTGTACACTTGGCCTGGAGCTACAAGGCCTTATTAGACCGTGGACAAGCTGGGCTGGCAAACTTTTGAAAATTTTAATGCTTGAGCAACCCGGGGAACTCAGATGCATGCATCTTTTGAAAATTGTGGGAATATAGTTGATCATGTTACCGTATACTGCTCTGGTGCATCATTCATCGTATAATAGCATCTGATGCCTCATTGTTAAACAAGCTGCAGGTCGACTGCTGTGGCTGCACATCTGTGGTACTCTGCTATTGTTGCTGCTCGTTTATCTCTACGTGTATGAGAGCATGATGAGAGACTTGCAGGTCAAGAACCCCAGAACATGGGATATTTAGACAAGCACTTCCATTTGTTTATCAGGTTGTGATTTTTTTTTGTTTGCGTGGCCATCATGCTGTACAAGGCAATATGATCTGCAAGTATAATTTGTTGTGTTATTAGTGTCATCAGTAGCAAGATTTTTTTTACAAGTGTTTGCACACTGAAGAGTAGGGCTGAATGTGACTTGCGTCCTCTAGTAGACTAGTACTAGACAATTCAATTTGTGTCTGCACGTTCCTGGTATACTTCTGTTTTGAATCCTGTGCTGCCGAACGGTATTTTTTTTTTATGTGTGGGAATTAAACCACAGGGAATGGCACCTAGGCCTAGTTTGAGTGACATGCACGGAACCACTCAAACCATGCCAGGTTCTAATCCTGGCCTGAAACCATTCCGAGGTTGCCGAACGAGGCCTAAATGGACCAGTCTCACGAAATTAGAAGTGAGTATATATATGCATAGCAAAGGAGTATATACTTTGACTCTCTTGTAAAAAGATGTACAATATATACTCCTCAAAATTATATACAACATATATATCTTTTGTAAAGTAGTATATATACATACTCCCTTTTTAAAAGTATGTACTAATACTAGCTCGTGTAAAAAAAGTTCGTACGCATAGTATTTTTTTCATCCTCAAAACTTTAAGAATTAAGATACTGTCTCAAAACGTATGTACCCATACTAGCATACTGTTTTTTTTTCTCCTAAAAACTCTACATATACTCTATAATAAAATTTCATGAGTATATGAATATACTCCCAATTACATGTATGTAAATATACTCACTTTATTTATTAAAGTATGTGTCCATACTTCCGATGATTATTAAATAATATATAATCGCATATAAATGAAAAGTTCCTCCATACTCGCGCGCGTGCCATAATTACGATTTCATTGGACAGATACATTTGGATTCTATCCGAACCCGTTAGCACAACACCCCGATGTCCACCTCCGCACCCCGAAGTCTCCGTCAGGTGCGACCGCGGGACTAGCTGACGAACGTTGCGTGTGTATGGCAGGAGTACGTAGACACGCGTGTAGAAAAAATGCACCCTACATATATATATAATTTTGGTTTTGTATTAGTTTTTACCTTTAGCAACAATTTTAGTTAACATTTTATTTAGACCATTTTTTGAAAATGAATTAATTTAACCAAATTCACTAATTAAATTTTGTTTGAATAATATGTATAGACCTGCAGGTTGCATGCTACAGCCTACCTTTTGTTCTCTGGCATTTTCTCGATTCTGTCATGTGCCCCTAGTCTACTCTTTTTATGTCTCTGCCCCTTATTCAAATATTATTTTTTACAATGACACTTGCAAATTTATCAACGAACCAAGTTTTAACATTAGATTTGCTATTTTTTACGTACGTGAGACGTCACGTCTGTCTGTCACGTCAGTGCTCACTCAGCGTGGGCACGTGAAATGTCCTTAATGCCTCTGCCTTGCTCCTCCCTCCCCAACTCCGACCTCCTGGTGGACTCGATTTGTCAGCACACGATGGTCAAGGTTGTGTTGGAATTGATCTCGCCCGCGCCATGGCCACTGGGGCTAAGCTCACCAGGGCTGGTTGCGCCGAGGGCGAGGGTCACCATGGTCGCCGAGGACAAGCTCCCTATGTCCACCAAGGCTGAGCTCGCCATGCCGCCATGGCCACCAGGGCCGAGCTCGCCGGGTCATCTTGCGTCAGTGTCGAGCGCTCCATGGTCGTCGGGGCCGAACTCGCCCGCGGCCGTGCTGTGCATGTGCTCGACTGCTCGTCATGGCCACCGAGCCGAGATCTCCATGGACACTAGCTAGGACTAAGCTTGCCCCTCCCCCTCATGGCTGGAGCTCGAGTAGAGGTCGTGCTCGCCCATGCCATGGCCTCGTGTGCGTGTACAACGTGAGGAGCTAACGAAGACACTGTCACGTCCGAGCGAGCAGGCTGGTGGTCAAGCAGGGCAGCCTGGTAGTCAAGCAGGGCAGCTTGGCAGCTGGTTGCGCTCGCACATGACAGCTCGAGCAGGGCGGCCCAACAACAGCTCGTGTGTTGCGGTTGCGGCCGAGGCAGCGGCGAGTACGTTCTAGGCAGCTTGCACAAGCAATGGCGGCATTTGTGGCCAAGCTCGCCGTCGATCTCGAGCTCGCGGCTAGGGCTAAGCGTTGACAAGCTCTCGTGATGGCACACCTCCAGAGCGATAACCCAGGAGCTCAGGACCGCAACGGCAAACGGAAAGGAGGAGCGCATAGATGGAGGGCTGGAGGCCGGCCATGCCCCTGTGTGAATGGCCACCATGTCCACCTTCTTCTTCTTCTTCTTCTTGATGAGAATGTAGTGGATTTTAAGGAAAAATATCATTTCCACCCACGCGTTGACTAGCATGTCAGGCAAACGTGACATGCCATACATAGAAATGGTAAATCTGATATAAAATGGCAAGTGTAAAAACACCCGACGCCCACCCCTTTCCGTTCTTGTTGTGAGAAGCCTGTCGTGCGCGCCTCCGTCGTCCGTCAAATGCCCAGGCGGCAGTCGGAAGATCCAACGGCAAGGCTCCCGAGACATTATCTGCTCCCCAGTGTCCGAGGTCAGCCACACTTTCTCCTCCTCGTCCTTGGATTCGTTTTCTGGAGCTCCGGTGACTAGGAACAACGGCAAGGTGGGTCCTCCTCTTAGGTTGTGGCATGGGCGGGTTAGGGTTTGGAGGCTGGGTCCGCCCTTGATTTAGGTCTGCCTGGCCTTGGTACTCCAGCTTTCCACCGGCAGGAGGAGATGCATTTGCTTCTGCTATGGATTGCTTGCCACCAAGACACATTGTGCCCACTGCTTTCCTGTTTCTCTGAAGGAGCCCTCAATATACCTCAACGCAAGAAATCAGATTGGATTTAGCCAGATTTATCTTCCTATTTGCGCATTTGCTGTTGATTAGAATGTTCTTGCTAGTTGTTTCAGCTTTAGGTTATAGGACATACGAATAGGAAGCTACAACTTTGTGATGAGAAAAACACAGCGAGAATATTGTGTAAAATTGTTTGTTTCTGCGGATCACGCAGTCTTCTCATTTCTCTATAAATTCACTAATGACTCTCATTTCACCAGAAATTCTGATGATGCTTGGTTCCTTTAAGTTCAAGAAGACGCTAGGCGGTATTTAGGCGATGACGGCTTAGAGCCTAGGAGAGCCTAGGGCAGCCTAGGCGTTTCAATTTATGTACATATACACATATATTACCTTAAAATATCTCATGTAAAAGAAAAAAAATCAAATATGTGGACTTTAGTTGGAAAGGAAGGCCCATAGAATAAAGCCCAGCCCACCTTATCCACTCATCACCCTCCTCACAGCCGCAGGAACCGCTGGAGCCGCGACTCGCTTTCTCCGCTCCCTTCCTGACCGTCATTCCTCTCTGCCGCCGACACCTCTGCTTCCATCTCTGGCGACGACTGCCTCCTCCGTCCTTCTCCGGCGACCCCCGCCTCCCCCCTCCTTCTCCGGCGCCGCCCGCTGGCTGCGCATGCCTCTGCTGCCCGCAGGTCGGATTCCTCCTGGCCGCGGCCCAGCCTCCGCCAGTCGCCGGCGGCCTCCTGGCCGCGTTCGCGCCCGCCGCTAGCCACCTCCTAGTGCGCTCGCCGCCACCCGCCGTCTCTCCCGCAGCAGCGAAGCCCTGGATCTGGGGAACACCGCCTATCCTCCGCCTACCCCCATAGGCGAGGCGGCACCCCTCCGCCTAGCGCGTAAGCGCGCCCAGTCGAGCGCCTAGGAGCGCCTTTTTGAACTTTTTCCTTATGCATGAAACGATGCATCTTTCTCCCTTCACACCTTTGTGATGCGCTGAACACTAGTCAGGAGCCCTATTATTAATCTTCTAATGGCCGAGTGTTCCTTGGCAACACTGAGAGGCCAGCATCAAGGGAAATGGACCTGGTCCAACAGCAAGCTCTCCCTAAGGAATATGTCAATCATGGATCCAAAGAGGTTGGTATTTCTTTTTTTCATCCTTACATTGGGATAATCTTGACTTGTTGGGTTGCAATCCATCTTTGCATTTTCTTTGTTTGCAGGAACTACGCCCTCAAGATTCACCTTCCATGTCAATCCAGAGCAGCAAGAGAATGGACAAGTGTAGCATTTGCTCCTTTTGGTTTTCGTGGAATGGGTCAGAGGGCGGAAACTTCAGTTAGATGTTATTGTTTGCAGCCACTCTTGGATCCGGAGAGCATGGTCACACCGAATCTAATACTGATTTCGGATGAAGCTCTTCTCACTATCAGCATGGTTTTTGCATATTTGGCCGGAGTTGTACCCTCTGGGCAGACATCTTCTCGTGTCAGAAATCAGAATGTTTTTCAACATATTCCAGAGCCAAGCTCCTCTCATTCTGGTAGGTAAGACTAGCTCCATAATGATTACTTCTAGATATCAGATTGGTGGTATAAGCAAAAAAAAAAGGCTGCTAATGTCTTCTTTTCACAAATTTAGGGATCTAAAGTTCTTGCCTGAAAAGAATGCTGCATTTTACCCCAGCGATATGTGGAGTGAAGTGAGAGCTAAACTTTCCAGAGCCCTACAAGCACATGTTCAAGATGCCAGTTTGGATAGCAGAGAGGATGAACTCATGAGTGATAGGAAAAACTATCCTTTGAGTATGCTTGCCATTCATGCTGGTCCCAGGTTGCGGCTTCTTCTGATCACATTTCAACTTCTGGAAATGGAGGCAAGAGGCACAACATAACTCGTTTGATTAGGATTGCCTATGTATATTCACTTAGTTTATTACAAGTTCACCATAACTCGTTTGATTAGGATTGCCTATGTATATTCACTTAGTTTATTACAAGTTAGTATCTGATCTGTTTTCATCTAAAAGAGGGGTATTAGCACTCTCCCCTTTCTGAATTTTACCGGCTCATGTCATATAATATTTTCTGTCTGTCTGAGTTTATTAAGATTGTGCACTAGAATTCTATACTTAAGTGTAACCAGTATCAGATTTTTTTCCATTACAGTAACATTTGACACCATTGTTATAGACTTTTGAACGTGTTATAATTGAATATGTGGCTGTTTTAAGTTGATCTGATATCATGCAGGTAAGAAATATCTCTGGATGTTCCGAACTTGTTGATGGAGTCAGGTGGTTGAAAGCATCAACTACCTTGATAGATGGTTTGGTTCAACCAGCATTTGTGAAATGGATTGAAGAAGAACAGGCCTTGGAAAATGGACAAATCAACAAAGTATATTACTAACTTAATCTTTTGAACTGTTGTCTGTCCTCCCTTTTGGATATGGCCCAAATCACTGATATTCTTGTATGTTCCAGAAACTTATGAAGACGATAAGCAGCAAACTGAAGGAGGATAATAAGATCTTGAGGTGGTTTAACAGATTCGGGAAATCTGAACTCTATTTGGATATGCTCTTTTTCCTAAGATTTGGTTCTGCAAGGTATTAAATGTCCTTCTTGATCCTTGTAGCAAAATTTTATTCAGTTTCTTTTGATGTGAAAACGGCATCCTATTCAAGTGTACATATTTTGGCTGCTTATTGTGTACACTTATTTAAAAATATTATACACTTCTGTTTACTGATACTGACAATTGTCGTAGACTGTTTTGGTTCTTTTTCTCCTTTTGCTGAACAATTGCCTTTTCTGAGGTACATAAAGACATCCTTATCCTGAGTCCTGGCACTTCCTGATGGCAGGTCTGACAGCTATTTTGATGCTAAGTTTCTTGCCGAACATGGAGAAAGAATTTTAGAGGACATTGTTATTTCCTTAGCTGATGTGATTGCTAGTATTTATCTGGAGCTTATGTCAGTTGATGGTGATATGTCTACTGAAGTTGTTAGTTCCAGCTTAGTTCTATGTTCTCTGTCAACCAGAGAACTTCAAAAGCTGCGCAATGAGGTAACTATTGTATTTCCAGTTCTTGGGTGTATTGTTTTTTTCCTTAATTAAATGTGCCAGGGATCAAATCCCCTCGGATCAATGAGAAAATCTTCTAGGTTTACTGGTATTTTTAAATTCTAATTTAAACCAAACCTTCTGGTCTAAAAATAGCAGATTCAGTTGTAGCATAGGTTGATGAAATACTGAGTTCTAAACTGTGGCGTGCTCCCATATGTACTTTTACTCATATTATATTTGAACCTGAAACGTTTTGTTAGCTATAACCAACATGGAAATATATCTAAGTGGGCATGAAAGGATATAGATAAGCATCTGCTCTTTGAATTCTCTTCATATTTTGATGTGTCTAGGTGCACAAAATGCACAATGCATACACATTAAATTGGATTGCCTGAGGATATAGTTATATTTAAATGTTCATGCATGGTTTCTCTGATTCCATGTTGGGCTCTTATCTTTTGGAAGGTGGCAATTAATTGGTGGTTGCACCAATACTTCAAGTCAGTTGTTTCAATGTATGAAGACAGGTTCGAGTTATATGTTCTATGCAGCAAAAAATGTGAAAAAACAGATGACAATCAAGCTGAGAGGGCAAATTGGTGGACCGCATTCGGCAAGCCTAATGTCCTTACTCTTGATTATGTTAACATCAGTCCATTTTCTCTTCCGGCAAGAAGGACAAAGGAATTAAGAGCTTTGATTGGATGGTATGCCTGAGCCCCTTCCAATCCATGTCATTTATTTCCTACAACAATTGTTGAGACTTTACACATGTTACCTGGATTTTAGATGGCTAATTTTCAAGTAACATTGTAGCATGTTTTGCATGGGCCAAAAGAAGGAACTGGGAAACATTAACCTTGACATTGTTAAAATCACAAAACACTTTCCCGTTTCCTTCTTTTTGTAAAAAAAAAATGGAAAGAAAACGAATTAGAGTGATGCCCCAGATCGGTGTTCTGTTACTTTGAAAGGTATTGTGCAGGTATGAAATCGGATCGGATAGAGACATATCAGTGATCCTGCAATCTACCCCATATTTTTTCTTGGAGCTCGAAACCGGTTACAGATCATGTTGGATACATCGGATATTGATATCTATCTCGTATACATATCAAAAAACCGATTTTGAGTGTTCAGATTCGGATACGTACGTTTATTAAATGTTAGGATTCGCATACGGATTATCCATTTAGAGTTTTGACCCTTTCAGGAATCAATCAGGAAATATCCATCCTGTTTTAATCCGTCATGTTTGTGACTAAATTTGCAGATAACTTCACAGTGACATGACTGGATTAATTTTGCCATTTGTATCATACCTGAATTAAAAAAAAATAACATTGTACTGTTTAACTGCAGGAGGTATTACTTCAGTTTATTCTTAGAGTTGTCAGACATCGCCATGCCCTTCATAAGGGCTGCTATCAGCAAAGTGAGCGCTGCAGTATCCTACTTCTGGGTGTCCATGATTGGAAGGTCTCTTGGGCTGATTTTCTCAGGGATTAGACAATCACTAGGCTGGAAATGAGCTTATACCTGTTGAGTTTTGAGTCTGACTTTTTCGTTTTCCCTCCACTCTACTGGGACTGAATGAACTTGTGTTAACTCCGATAATCTCTACTCAGTTTTGTGACTGTTAGGCTATGCATTAAAAATCTGTGAGAAAGCTGTCATTTTTCTCTCGTCTTCTTTTTCATCTTTGTTGTGTAAGGAAGTCCATTGATCTTGTGGACAGAATATGTTAATCTGCGAATTGCTGAAATCCATCCACATCAGATGCAGCCTTTCTCAAAATAGGTGTTAATGTTTTTTTTTTCAAGAGGGAAGGAGCGTCATATTTTTGTACAGGATGGTAAGGACAACATGCATTACCAGCATGCATCATACTTTTTTACAGGGTTTCATTTCTCTTCACCCGTGCATTACCAGCATGCATCATACTTTTGTACAGGGTTTCATTTCTCTTAACTAGATCTTTCATTTCTCTTCACCCGTACGATCTTTCATTTCTCTTCACCCATAAGAAATGGAAAATTCATCCAGAAACAAAAGAAAACAAAATGACACTGAGGAAACAGCCCTTTCATCTCACTAGCACAGAAAACTGAACCAGAGGTTCAATGTTGTTGCATTATGTAACCAAAGTATATATTACTTCTCCGTCCTTTTCCTTTGCAACAGAGACGAATGAATGAATATAATAAATATGAACCTACAGTACATCATTACTTACAAAATCAACTAAGATCAGTCTGCATTTGCCATTTGGTTGGTGTGTGTCATAAGGCTCCTGCAAGGAAAAGAGAAGACTGTAAGAAGGCTCATCACAAATTATCAGTAGATCATCTGCAACGAGCTGCATGCTCCACATGTTCAAATTTACGCAAAAAGCCTAGTACTCCCTCCATTTTAACATGTTCAAATTTATGGCAAAAAGCCAGTACTCCTTCCATTCTAAATAAGTCATTCTAAATAAGTCATGATATATAGTAAATGTGTATCTATAATCTATAAAAGCTAGAACGACTTATAATTTAAAACGAGGGAGTGCTTTCTAAATAAATTTGCGCCAAAAAAGCATATTACTTCCTAAATACTATCTCACCTCATTTTTAGCAGCATGCGTATTAAGATTTGGAGAAAAAAAACATTCATATGCCTTTATGATAAATTGCTACAAAATTAATATAATATTAAAGATATTTGAAATATGAATCTATCCATATAACTAATACACTGAGCATGCACATAGCTTAACTAATTGTTGGTCAAAATTTGTGAGTTTGACTTTTTAATAAAATCCTAATACACCAATTAAAAACGAAGTGAGGCAGTATTCCAATTTTTCTAAAAAAAACTAGCATCACATCAAATTGCATTTAGTATTCCAATTTGCTTGTTATTTTTTTTTATTTTTTTATAGAAAGAACATACCCGTCACTTTCACCGAATAAAGTTTCACACTTGTTTTGTTTTAAAAAAGGACCACCGCTTCCAGAAAACACCAAGCTCAAAACAACTGAAAATTGCTCATGCCGTAAAATTGCCCAATATCACATAAAATCCCAGGAAGAACTGCGTGATCTAGATTGCAAAACAATTGAAACTGAAGTATGAAGTCTATGGGAATACATCATCTTTCCATGATTACTTACCATTCATCCTTGTGCGACTTGTAACTGTTTTCGTTCCTTGCGGCTGAGACAAATCAGTCAATGACAGAGGAAGAAATATCACTGCCGTCCCTGCTATTTCTAGCCTCCAACAATCTGTCTACAGTGATGATTGGTATCCTCTGGCTATTTGAGGGTATGGAGTAGCTGCGAGTGAGGGTAGCAGGCGGTAGCGGAAGTGGTGAGGGTGTTTGTGATGCCGTCGGCGACACACGGGCTGTTGCAGCAGGGATTTGAGTCTGACGCTTCGATACCAGAGGACCAGAGTAACCGACCAAACCAGAAGGCCTGAGGGACTCCACGTTGGCTGGAGGCCTAGGCAGTTCATGCAGCTCACTGATCTTTGGTGATTTTGTTGGATGTGGCAACATCTTGGGGGAAACTTTTGGGGATACAGATGACGGCTGCCTAGAGTGGCATTGCAAATTTCCTGGCATCACAAGATGTTGTGCCATGGGTGATCTGTGATCATTCAGCGAAGATGGCTTGCTTAACCCTGGTCTGCTTGGTATCGGACCAGACCAAGATTCCCTCTTCATCTTCTTGTAATCAGAAACCGACTGGGAGAACGTCGATATCCCCTCCGTACTTGATGGCATGTTCACATGGCCACCCAGCCTAAAGTCTTTCATCAGTGGAGATGAATGCCACGGATTCACCGAGACACGAGGTTTACTTTCCAACTGTTGTGAATGATGTGATCTGTGAGCACCTACTGATCTGGGATCCTTCTCATCAACTGGCATAGGAAGTTTGTAAGAATGTTTGGCCGAAGATGGCTTCATTTGCCAAAATCTCTCAGATGGATCCAGTAAATTGCCTGCCAGAATAGGTGCTGAGTGTGTATTAAACTCTGGCTTCACTCGTGGAGTCATAACATTTCCCTTGGTTTGTTTGACCTCTTCCTGTATAGATGACAAGGCAGAAACATTATTATATTATAAGAATATGTCCATGTGGATGAGAATTACTAGTTACTAAGCATTAAAAAATTCTAGTATTCTATGCACTAAGTGGAATCATCATACCTGCATGCTTTCTTTTACTGGCTGCGGGGAGTTCGTCACATCTCGTTTATCTAACTGTGCATAAAAAGAAAGACAATGCAGATCCTTGACATTAATTTCTCCACACAGACCAGGAAAAAAAATAATCTAATGGACCTCGTTTTTATTTCTGATGAAGCAGAAAATATAAATGATAAATACTCCCTCTGTTCCAAATTATAAGTTGCTTTGACTTTTTTGGTTCATCCATATTGCTATGTATCTAGACATATTATTATATCTAGGTACATAGCAAAATGAATGTACCAAAAAAGTCAAAGCGACTTATAATTTGGAATGGAGGGAGTAGAAGCTAAATCAATAGGCTGGAGCTCATAAATCAATTATTGATTAAAATCGCATCATCACACAGTCTCTTTAGCTCATTGCTGGCCAATGAGGCCATATTAGCTCTGCTAATAAACTCAGGCAGCAAACTGTGAAACTGTGGAGTCTTGACTCAGTATAGGACACATCAATTGACCTCATATGCTACAAATAATGCTTATTACTTACAGGGTATTTATGCCGTGAGACCAAGTGTGGACAACATTAACTTATGGTCACATCTAGGTGAGAGGCAGCTAGTTTTTTGAGACGATGAGAGGCAGCTAGTTGCGTAAAGAGGACAGCAAAATATGAATCATATAACTTACATCCATTGAACCTCTTGAAGCAAGAAAATCTTGATCCTTGTCATTTATTTCATAGTCGAAACTAAGCTCTCCATCATCACTGCAATCATCCTGGTCAGAGCTGTAATCATCATTGTCAGATGCATCATCCTCAAGACCACCAAACTGGTAGTCAATGTGTTGTTTCTCAGCTATTGCTTTTACATGAGGTTCGAGTGCCTCAAGACACTTCAACCCTCTCCTGAAAAAGCTCAACTACATTCCAAAGAACAGTATGATAGTAAGGTTATGTATTCACTCAATTGTTGGGCCTATTGACAGCATTATGGAGGAAGAATTATCCTACCTGAGCAGCATGATGTCGAGAAGCCTGTGTTAAAAGGCTATGGAATTGCCCTTGCCTCAATGATTTTAAGCGAAATATGAACAACGCTGCATCTTCTTGGTACTCAGCGAGAGCACTTTGCAGTTGTTCTGCAGAGTATGTTTCAGTTTTGGAATACCTTGACCTTCCCTTTTCTGTATAGGATGCCCTCATAGCTTCATATGCCTCTCTGCGATGAAAGGAAAAAAAATGGTAAAACAAACTATCAATCATAGATGAGAAAAAAAGTTGATTAGAGTTGTATTTGAACCTTTTCATGTCGCATTGCTGCTTCATTTCCTGCAATGTCATGAAAGAAAACAAAACGTATAACATGTCAAGATCTTACAGGACTAAAAATGAAATAAACTAAGGGCATACTTGGGGATCTAGATTGAACTATTGGATCCTGTGTATTTTGTTATCAAGTTTGTCTTAAATACAATAACTATCAGAGCAAATCCCTCTTCAATATAGGGGCTGAGTGCTTTATTTCCCCTTAATCACGAAATATATCCTCCAAATAGAGTCATGGTCAACAATCTTCTAAAATCTTATATAAACTTGGTAACAAGCAGCTAATATCTGCATATTGAATCATAATACAGATTCGTACAAATTTAAAGATAAATTTCATAGATCTCACCTCTACAGTCTGTAGCTCCTTGAGAAGAGATTCTGATGGGGTTGTGATAGTATAAATGATATTTGACCGCTGGATAACCAGTGTATAAGCATGTTAGTGTCACATGTTATAATGCATCAGGAACAACAAAAAAAATGTAATAATTGTTTCAAGAATTTTCATCAAAACTGAACATGTTACATAATACCAGAAATGATAACTTACATAAGTATCAACAAACTTTTGTAATTCAAATTGGACCTTTCCTAGCATCATCAGCACTCTTCCTGTTGACGAGAAAATTATTACACCAGAGTTTTTTTAAAAAAAAAATCAAATAGCACTACTTTTCATTTCCCCGAGACACAATTTCCTTTTATGATTTCACATTAATACAATTTACAAACTACAGTTTGGAAAGTATGAAACAATGGTTTCAGAATATTTGTTCCCAGATTTTAGAGAGTTTTGACATAGGGATGCCAAAATGTCATTGAAAAAGGGATGGAGAGTGTTGTACACTTGTAAACATTGTAAATGCCTACAGAGAGCAGTAACTCCATGGCTAAACACCATAGCAATTGGCTTACGGGATCACAACTGAAATTTTTAAGCTCAGAAAACCAAAGCTGTATCTCATGAACATGAAACATGGTAAAATCAACTGCATAAAGATTTGATTATTTTGGTCCAAAAATGCCAAAGGGTACACCTAGAAATAGCACCATCATTTTACAGTCTATTTAAGAGAAAGATCTTGTAGTGTAGTCTTATATGAATACAAATCGGGAATGCGTAAAAGTTTTAGTCTTATTCAGTAAGTTTCCATGACAGCTTAGCAAATTATGTTTCTAAAAAGATGCCTCTAATATCTTAGCATATGTTTTTTACACCATAGATTTGTATGTGCTTACCACTATCATCATCATCGCCATTTAATGCAGTTTTTGCGAGAAAGCAACCTCCCAGTTCCTCAAGAGCCTCAGAAAACTCTGCATAGGCCAACAAGAACTCGGTTACAAACATGGGACACAACTGAGTAATTGCATGTAATTTAACATCTGAAGTAAGACCGTCAGTACCATATACACTATTTGTTGTAGCGGCTGCAGCTGAAATCAAGCCATCATAGCAATTTCTCATGTCTTCCACCTCCTGCAGAGATGTTGAGAACCCTTCAGAGTCAATAACGCACAACCGACAAGAGGATGATTGTTCACCTCTTGGTCTCCTTTTACATTTTAACTGCGTGCTAGAAACAAACTGCACATGATCCCATTCCTTAAGAGTGATACGTTCAGAATTTAAGATTTGGTAAACATCAGTCTCAATCCTGCATGAGTGAGCAAAGCACTCGACGCCATTGTCAGTTTGTCACTAAACAAGTACTCGATGAAGTCCTGCATTATGGCAAATGCTGCAGCTGTTGGGCCAATAAGAAATTTCAAGCTACTTCTCCACCTTTATTTATTTATTTATTTATTATGTTCTGCCATGTTTTGTGTGATTGCAAAAGAGAGCCTAACATTTACCTCCAAAACTTGTACAGTTATACGCGTATCAGTATGTCTGCTTCAGAAACACGTACGCTTTAATTATTTCTTGTATATTGCATCGTTATGGTCACAAGTCCAAAGATCTTACTTAGCGTCGGATCAACCCAGACGACGCGGCATCCGGGACGAATACGTCGTGCTGCAAAGCAAGCGTTCATACGACGGAAAGACCCTTGTTGATAATTTCCAAGGCTATATCGTCTCCATTGATAACGTGTCCTTTCCGGTCAAGATCACGTTGGATGGCTGACATTTTTTATAGCAACTTTCTCTAATGGACGTTTCCTCGTGAAGACTTTGACCAGCAACAGCAAGAACCAAGCCCCAAAACGCCAAGGTGATCCCGAGCAGACACGCAAAGGGGGTTTTAAGTCTTTTTCATGGATTAGAACCTAACAACTACCTTACCCAAAAGATACTTTGACTTTGAAAAAAAAAGAACCCTTTGCTAAATCAAAGAGAAATATAAATTTAGGCATGATAATGTTCTCCAGAATGATTGCCGGTGACCCTAAAAATGTAGATTGTTTTTTTTTTCCGGGTCAATCAAGATAGAAAAGATTCACTGCCCCCATAGTCTGTCGTCCAACGAAGAAGTAAATTTTGGAAGGAATAATGGTGCAGATGGGTCGCGGATGCATGGTGATGACACATGAGCCGCTAGTATCGGCGATAATAACCGAAAATTTAAAATAAAAAGGTTTTGACTCATCTCATCCGTCCTGTCGCGCTGAATGAAGGAAAAAAACTAAATAATTTGATCATTCCGAGCAAACCAATTATCATCATCAATCAAAAACCCAAAACAATCCACCTAATAAAATCTAAAAAAAAAAATAGGCAGCGCAAGACGCGATATATATCTCACTGTTAGATTAGAGGACGCCTACCAAAATCTGAGGACGTGTTATATTCATTTGTTTATTTATGTGAATAATACAAAGACGGGCAACTTTTTTGGGTGATCGAGGAAAAAAAAAGAAATTTCAATAGCGGAAAAATAGGGGATGAAAGGTACGAACATGGGCGGCGCAGACGAGCTCGTCGAGCTTGGCCGGCGGCGGCTGGTGGCCTCTCCGCTCCTTGGGGTGGTGGTAGCCGAAGCCCCTGAGCCTCCGCAATGGCGACTTCATCCCCTCCGGCGATATGATTGATCGAGCTCTCTTCTGTGGTTTGCCCTCTAATTAATCTCGCGCGTCCTTGTAATAGACGATCCCTTGCCCCCTCTGATCTTTCTGTAAGCGTAAGCTAGACGTGGATTTGGAAAGCCCCCTTGTTGCTGCAGCCCCTTCTTCCTTCTTGTTCTTGGTCCTCTATTCCTCTGTGTGCCCGTTGCCTTGGAGCCTCGACTACGGAGGGCTAAAATTAGCTGGCCACTTGGGGCTACGAGGGAGTGAGGGAGGGAGGGAGGGAGTTCGGAAGGATTAATAGCCGCCGCCGCCGCTGCTGTTGCTTTTTTGTTTAATCGCGAATGGAGGAACATGGAGACCCCGCCCCCATCCATATGGGTTGACCTTGAGAGTAGAATCGCGCGGGAGGGACGTGAGCAAAAGCTACTCCGACTTTCACAGGGTACTGCTCTCATCTGGCAGGATGGTCGCCAGCGGTTTATTTATATTTGTTAAGAAACGAAAAGCAGTTAATAGCTTCCTCCTCTTGGTTAATAAACCCAAAAATAAAACTTGTCTCGTGCTACGATGAGATGACGAAAAAAAATAGATTTCTGGATTTGTTCTAAGTTAAAAAAATTTAACTTTGACCAAATTTTTTAGAATAAAATATTAAAAATTAATATAGTTATCCTAAACACTAAATGATATATAGTCGGTCACCTTTCGTTTAACCCATTATTCGGATAAAACGGGTGTTTAAACGAGAAAAACGGTGTTTAAATAGTCAAAACTATCGATTAAACGGAAACGGTGTACCTCCGTGTAGCGTTTAAAGAGCGTGTAACGAGCTACACAACCGTGATGATATCAAACTAGTATCATTAGATTTATCTAAGAATATATTTTTTACATGATGCTCATTTTAAGTCATAGAAGTTGTTATATTTTTTATAAAGTTATTCAAAGTTAAAAAAAAAGTTTGATTGACACGGATTTTAGGAATTGATTTTTTCAGGGACGGAGGGAGTAATACTCGCTCCGTATTCATAAAACATGTCGGTTTGAATAATGACGCGGTCACCAATACTTAATTTTGACTACTTATTTTTAAAAAATATTTACTGAAATATATAATATATGTATATTCTTATGAAAATAGTTTTCAAGACAAACCTATTAATATAATTTTCACATTTCTAAACTCAACAAATTAAAAGTCATTCATGATTTTTATTCTTAATATTTAACTCAAATCTTGCTCTAAATGACATGTTTTACTGGTATGGAGAAAGTAGACTACAGAGGAAGAGATAGCGCCTATTTGCTTGCTTGTTTTGGTCTCTGACTCGGACATGATTTTAAGGTCCTGCTTCTATAAAGTTTAGGTAATTTAAAAATAATTAGTTCATTAGACCACACAAATAAACTAAAATAACCAAGTTTAGCTCTTAAATTTAGTCATCTAAACATTAGACCACAAGATCTAGACAGAGTCTACCAAACATCTACTCCCTCTATCATAAAAAGGGTGTCGCTATAGATTCGTGTTGATCAATTTTTTTTAAAAAAACAACTAGATTTATATAGAATATTAACAATATTTGTAATCTCCAAACAAGTTTATTATGTAAATATATGTAGAAACCCATCTAATCATACGAATTATGCACCATAAATACTAATAAAAATGTTTCAATTCTCCGAAAATAAGAATAACTCTTTATAGGATGTGGGGGTATCTATTTGTCGGGTACGAAGGTAAGGGGTACCCTAAACCCTTCGATAATTCAATGCTAAACATAGCAACCATTTTTAAGACAGAGATCAGCCCACTGCTCAAGTCAGCGAAGAAGGGCCCATCACACAAAGGCCTCCTGCACCGGCCGTAGCGACCCGTCGTGGACCGGCCTGCTTCGGGAAAGAGACGGACGAGGGGCCAAGCGAATGACCCCTCCGCCTCCACCTCGACGCCGAATGACGGACGAGGGGCCGAGCGAACGACCCTTCCGCCTCCACCTCGACGCCGAATGATGGACGAGGGACCAAGCGAACGACCCCTCCGCCTCCACCTCGACGCCGAATGACGGACGAGGGGCTGAGCGAACGACCCCTCCGCCTCCACCTCGACGCCGAATGACGGACGAGGGGCCGAACGAACGACCCCTCCGCCTCCACCTCGACGCCGAGTGACGGACCGAGGGTCGAACGAACGACCCCCGGTCCCTACCTCGATCGACCCGACCCCGCCTCCGCTCCAACCCTACCTCGACGCCGTGTGACGGACCAGGGGTCGAACGAACGACCCCTCAACGGGAATCTCGATCAGCCCAACTGCTCCCGATATGGGTTAAAGTAAACCCGCCTAACGCCATGGGCGCCTGCGTCCGCTGTCAAATCCGTCAACTCTCCGCCATGTCCTAGTCCTCCGTCAACTGTGCTGCTACTGTCGCCACGTCGCGAGTATGGACTCCAGAAGCACCCCTCGGAACGTGAACAGTACGGCCCTCGACGACGACTTCAGGGATACGACAGAGCCACGCAGGGCTCAACCCCCCCTGGACCGAGGGGCTCGACCCCTCCCTCCAACAACTCCGGTATAGGGCCCGTCCCATCCGCCCGTCCCGCTTCAGCTGTGGGGTTCGCGCCCGCTTGCGGAAGCTGTGCCGCGACGTGCCGCGACGACTTCTACTGCCACCACGGCCCAGAGTACCGGAAGGACGGGAAGGCCATACCGCCACAGTGCTCGACGTCCCTTCGCCGGCACTATGCCACGGACACGCCGCTCATACTACACAGTTAGGATCCTGTACCCTCAGACCCCCCCTTGGTCTATAAAAGGGGACGCCGAGGTAGAAGAAAAGGATGGACTTTTTCGGACTCCACGCTCAGACTTCACCTCTGACCTTCACACTCCACACACCCCATTGCTTGAACGACCCCTCGAGCAACCAACCCACCGCCTAGGGTAGCCCTGCTAGCCCTAGGCCGCAGCTCACTCTGAGCAATCCCGTGTAACTCAGCTTGTACCCCCTGTACGAGCACCTTGGGTGCGAGATAATACAAGTCATCCTCTCCCGCTGGACGTAGGGCTTTCTTTGTCTGAACCAGGATAAACCTTGTGTCCATCTTGCATCACATCTGAAAGAGGGAGCACGCGATATACAAATTTACTAGTTGGTGGTCTTGACCCGGGTCATAACACCGCCACTATTATATACAATAGACATTCTTGGTCATGTTTGCTTAATTTATTATGACTATAACATTTTTCTCTAACAACAAAACAATATCAGACAGTTTATCAGCCGTAGAAAACAACAGCCTAGCAGGCTACTTATGCATATGTATGTGTATGGGCTTGTCCTCTTTTTATCCTCAACTAGGCCCGTTTTAATTCCTTGGATTATGAGAGTCCCAATAGAAAATTCCTAGAATCCTAATATCTTGTCCTAACGATCAACATTTTAGATGCATTTTAGCTTAAAGATTTTTGGAATCCCAAAATTCAATAAAACTACTGTGATTTTTTTATCCAGATTCTTAGAATCCGATGGATCCAAACGGCACCTATATGTATAGTTAAGGAATGTTCTTAGATTGAATACTTCTTCCATACTATAAAAAAGAAGTTGTTTTGGACAAGGTTTTGGTCAAATATTGAGAATATAAATTATAAATAACTTTTAAGTTGTTGAGTTTGAAAATATGAAAACCGTATGAATAGATTTGTTTTGAAATATATTTTCATAAAAGTATACATATATTATTTTTAAATAAATATTTTTATAGAAATATGAGGTCAAAGTCATGCTTTGAAGACCCTGTCATTACAAATGCATATAGTTTTTTTTTTGAGATTTGGATTCTTTTGGTAGTATGAGGTGGATAAAACATGAATAGATATCATGTCCACAAGATCCAGTTCCAAGTCCCTGTGCACCGCCACCGGCTATGTGGGCACAAGACCTTGCTCGGTTTATTTCAGCACTTTAACGATATAAATGCCATTCAAACATAAGTGAACACTAGCAAACATACCCGTGTTTTACAATGGGGAGAAAAAACTAAACATTAATTAAAAATACACGTGAGTAATGCATATTTATTTATATTTTATGTATTTTATTTTTTTCATCATCAACTCATTGTGTTGTTATTTTCTAAGCTAAATACAGGTTCTTTCTATTTAAATTTGGATTAGAATTCGAATCCCTATTTATCTTACTCGGAGGTATTCTATCATGAGCCATGTTGGAATAAAAATTATATGGAAAGCTGGTCGTTTTCGAGTCCAGATTATATATGCGACCTAATACGTTTTGGAATCGAACTCTGTATCATGCTAGACAAGAGATTTTCAAACTTGTATAAACACGAATTATATTTATAGAATTAGAAATAGATCTCTGCTCTTACTTTTTACTATTTAGATTTGGATTAGGATTAGAATCCATATTCATCTTACTCGGGTATTCTATTTGGATTAGAATAGGATTCTTAACTATACTCGTGTCCTATATATAAAAATAGGAGGGTTGTAGTATTTAAATGAATATATATATATATATATATATATATATATATATATATATATATATATTATATATGCATTCATGGAGTAGTTAGGGAAGGTCATACCAAAAATTGGTGGAGAAATTTTGTCTTTTTATTATTAGGTATAGATAAAGAGGTTCGTTTGTAAGTGTTCGGGAGCCAAAGCTCTTTTTGCAAAGTCTAAAATTATAGGCTCTATTCGACTGATCGTTTGTATGGCCGATAAGTCAGCTTATATTGTTTTAACTATTTTTTTTTGAGAAAAACATCGACTAGTAAGCCAAACGAACAAGACGATGATTTCGCCTGCCATACAAGAAAATGGTTCCCCCTCAACCATTTCACACCACAGATGCTCCTACCAACACCCTTAGTAACCCCAAAAAGATGCAAAATGCCATACCCTTGCATCGTTAGCGATGAGACAGGACTGTCAGGACATAATCGGTAAACAGTTGCCCTGCTGATTAATTAGGGTGTTTGATTAATAGGGTATTTAGATTCAGGAGCTACAAGTTTAATCCGTGTTATATTGGATGCCCGGATGTTAATTTTGAGGACAAACACATGAGATAATTATAAAAATGATTGTATATGTGAAGATTAATTTACGAAACAAATATAATAAATCTAATTAATCCAGCATTTAGATGAACCATTTAACCCAATATGCCATGACCTGTCGCCAAATTGTTTCCTCCGTAAACTGTTTTACCAACAACGGAGTAATCGTATATGCTTTGTCACAGTAGTAGCAAAGAAAGACGCCCGGCTTGCTCCGTACGGGGCCTTTGCGGCGTTAGACTATCACCTTGTTTAGATTTAAAACTTTTTGAAAATAACACTATAGCATTTTTGTTTGTATTTGATAATTATTATTTAATTTGATTTAAAAGATTCGTCTCATAAATTACAGATAAACTATGTAATTAATTATATTTTACCTATATTTAATACTCTATACGTGTTAAAGATTTGATGTGACGAAAAAACATATAAAGCTTTGCAATTTTGAAGGCATCAGCGTCGCTGTCATGAGCCCCTTTGCGTTGCAACCACTTTCTCCAGGGCAGTGGCGTGGGCATTAATCGATATCGTCACATCTTTTACTAATTTGACCGTGATTGGTATATTCACAAACGCGCGCACTGTGTCGATGAAGGTTCGGTGTCTCTGTCTTCATAGTTCCACACACAAGTGGAGTGAGTGTATAAAGAGTAAAATATGAAGCGGTACTTTAAACTTACCTCAGGTTCCGTACAACGTTTAGAAGTGGCTTGGACTTAAAGAGTAAAATGGCTTGGACTGATATATTCAGCATTAGAAGTGGCCTCGTATAAACGTTTATTTAGCGCAGTTCCTCCCACTTATGCAAGAGCTGCTTGTGGAGTAGAATCCGAGCGGTACCAAACAAAACCTAATGGAGGCACTGTTTGTTACTTGAAATTTAGTTTATACTAAATGTTTATGTTAATTTGTTATAAAAAAAATAATATTCATTTACTGTAAAGTAGTGCTGAAATAGTGCAGAACGAAGAGAGCCTGGGTTAGTTTTGTGAAATAAAATATTATAGTCACCAACTCAATCATCCATCAGAACTCAATGAATTCACGTCTCCTAGGCATCTGAAATCGGGATCGAATTAGGTGCCACTCTTCACCCATCGGCTACAGATTCAGGGGCACTGTGTTCTACCCATACAATGGAGGTTTGGAGAGGGATGCCAACCAACGATGATAAATTCACAACCTGCTTTGGGAGGTGGACGGCGGTGCAATTTTTTTTAACCCAAATCTAACATTATTTGATTTTCTTAAAAAAATTAATACTTTTGACCACACCTAGTTGCACGGCACCACCGAACAATATGTAAGGTGGCCTGACGAGGCTAATCAGCGCAACACTACAACTATCGTGACAACCTCTGCCGCGTCACCTCGCTTGACACGGCAAGGGTGGATACAGAATCACGCACGGGCCTCCCTTTCTCCTGTTGTCCTTGTTACGTTCTCCCCTCTCCCCTGTTCCATTTGGTCCTCGGATTTGCCTCTTCCACAGCCCCCTCTCTCCGTTCTCTATGCAAATCAGTCTATAGAGATGCCAATGCGTGGAAAATCTTTTAAACCAAGGTATATCCTACCATTGATTTCTAAAGTTCATTGTTAAAACGGAGTGGAAACTCTAACATTGATTTGTTATTTATTTGGAGTAGAAAGTTGATGGGAAATGCATTCGACCATTTGCCACTCTAGTGCTGTTCCAGTCTCAATGTGCTAGTACAATGATGAGTGCAACATAGCATTTTTAACACTACTACAGGAAAACTTAACCAAGGCAAAAGTTTTTCATTATCTGAGACGGGCAAAAGCAATCGCTTCAAACCAAAGATCACGGTTAACCCAGTCTCAACGGAAGCGGCAGTTAATAGGTTAACTGAGGCAGGGAGCATAAGGCAACCGCCTCGGTTAAACATTTTTCATAAATCCCGAATTCCGGCAAATAAATAGCTAAAATTTTATTTATTCTCAGGAGGCCCCTACTAGTTAGCGGCGTAAGTCGCACATTTTTTTCGCGCTCTGCGTGGACATGGGGGTTCAAACCCTTGACCTTGCCCTCACGTGTAACTAAATCTACCACTCCACCCTATTGGCACTTATGTTAATAATGTATATTTTTCTTTTCATATTATACTGAATCAAATTTGAAATGACTGTTTAAAACTCTTAACAAATTCAAATGAGAAATTTTTAATTCTAGAGGTTTTAAACCTTTTGAGATCTACATCTTTTATTTTGGTGTTTTTTCCATCCAGTGTTGTTTGAAGCATTTGAGTTTCAAAGGTAACAACGGCACATGTAGTTACCCTTAGTTAGATGCTTTTAAATAAAAAAATTGTCAACTACAAAGTTGTTTAACTTTTTTAGATCTATAACATTCATTTAGGTTGTTTCTCCATTTTAGGTCAGTTGACAAATTGAAATTTCAAATATGAAAAATTCAAATTAGTTTTCAGTCATAAAATGATTTCGAATGAAAAGGTTGTCAACTATAAAGTTCTTTAACGTTTAGAGATCTATAACTTTATTTTGATCATTTCTCAATCCAAGAATGTTTGAAAATTTCAAATTTTAGTACTGTCAGCGCAGCAAGAGGACAGAAGCAGGGTGATCAAACGATCCATGCTGATTCTCAGCAGATAGGTTCGCTTGATTCGACCGAAAATGTGTCAGTCAATTTGACCCTACAATTGACAAGTAAGAAGTAATCAGTATTATAAGGTGGAATATGTTGGTGTTGCTCCAGATAGTTCCAAATATACGGCACAAACAACCAATTTCGAAGGCTATCGACTAGATAGTCGATATCGACTAGATAGTCGATATCATTAATATAAACTATGAAATTGGCTATTTTTATATACATACAGACTTAATATGGTTAGCTGATCATATAAAATAGGAACAAGTACAACACATCTGAATAAAGATATTTATCATGAATTATAATAAACCAATCGTATGGCTAATTCTTAGGTGTTTAATTAGGGTAAAGGATTACAACATATGAAAAAAATCAATAATTCAATTCATCACTAGTACAAATATGTTCTTTAGTCCCGGTTGGGAAGGGGCTTTAGTCTCGGTTTCCTAACTGGGACTAAGAATCTGAGACTAAAGGTCTGACCTTTAGTCCCGATTTGTCACAATCGGGACTAAACATCCTCCTAGTTTCAAAAAAATAATGCCTCTCACCACTACGCCTCGTGTGATTCAAACCCAAGACCTTATACACTGTCTCACGTGTAGCTTATCACCCCACCTACACAACACATCTGACAATGAATGAGACGTTTTCCTTTTGAACCAACCCATCAAGGGACCTTTAGTCCCGGTTTGTAACACCAACCGGGACTAAACGGACCTTTAGTCCCACTTTGTAGCACCAACCGGGACTAAAGGTTCTGGTACCTTTAGTCTCGGTTCGTAACACCAACCGGGATTAAAGGAGACTTTTTAGTCCACGTTGGTGTTACCAGCCGGGACTAAAGTTCTATTAGCCCCGAACACAAAATTTGCCGAGACTATTGCACATTTTGGATATCGATCAAAGGCATGTTTTCTGTTAGTGCATGCATGCATATTAACAAGCAACCAAGTAACTTTCATAGAGGGGATCAATGTAAGTCGCTACAACCATGATAGAGAGATTAACAGTTCTATTTGTATTTCTAATCAAGTATTAAGGCAACAATGCATAGATAAATCAAGAGTTTTAGAGAACATGTGCTGTATTTATTAAACCGTAGTCAATCGGCTAAAACATCCGATATCTGACATAGTAAACAATCGAGGTGCATGTTCATCTTTATGAATAAAATATATTAATCGTCATCATCTAAATCTAGATGAATATAACAACAGGGATCTGTCAAAGCCGCTACAGCTATAATAGAAACTCCAGAAGAGATTAATAAATTTTAACCATAAAGCTGAACATACCCTTGAATACGTACCATCTAAGACGTAAGATTGATGTAACACAGTCAATCTATTAGGCTTAACCATCATGCAGGCAAATATTAACCATGAGGGAACATAGGAAACAATCAGGTAGTATGATTTTAAGACCGATCTACCTCAATCTTAGTCGAGTAATATTGTTATGATTAAGAAACATTAATTATAACCTTAATGATAACTAAACCGATCTAAGGAAAGCAAAGCAAGCTTAGGCTAACTTAGATAGATTCTATAACTATTGATATTGCATCAAACAACAAACTTACTTAACACAAAATCAACAATAACTAACTCGTATCATGTATCACAAGAGATCGATCGACGCCGTTATAGCCTTACAAAACGATGATACAAGCCATTACGGTACTTATAGCAAACTAGAGATTGATCGAGGTCATTGCAATCTAACTTGATGAAGAAACTCGCCGAAATCTATAGTACTCCTACTCCTAAGGTTTTAGCATGAAGTCGGGTTGTATTGATTGATTGGATCTGTCTTACAATAGCCGGGTTTCATATTTATACTCTAGGCTCAAACCAAGTTCTTGTTGAACATGAAAACTTATTACCAAATATCGAAAAAGAAACTAAAATTTCTATAATTGTAGATAACTTGAACCCTACTCTTCCCTTTCCCATAGAGTACAACACATCTCACATGATCTTCAAGCATGGATCCTCTAGAGTCAATTTGTAAATCCCACCAAGTATTAAAACATTCCCGATCTTTGGTAAATAGCCGATTTCAAAGAGAATAGCCGATCCTAGCACTTAGTCAATTCTTGAATGATAATGCCTCTATATTCCCGCTGACCATAACCAAAATTACAAGTACTTAATTTATTTCAGGCTTAACCGAGGCAGACACTACAAAGGTAACCGTCTTGATTATCGTATGTTAATCGAGGCGGTTGCATTGTACCACACGCCTCAGTTAATCGATTAACCGAGGAAGGCCACCTAAGATAACCGCCTTGATTAATATCTATTAACTGAGGTGGTTTCTTTGAACCAACCACCTGATCTCGGTTAATGGGCATTAACCGACATGGTTGCTGGATCGGCTGCCCTGCCATGGTTAATTGAGACAGTCAACTAGCCCAACTACCTCGGAACCCATTTTGGAAACACCTTATAATTTTTTAGTAGTGTGAAGAGGAGAAAATGTACAACGGAGGTACTAGATGTGTGCCAATTACATGTTTGAGCCTACACCTTGTCAGATCTGCATTGAATGGATGGTGAGACACTAATATTGTACAATATTTCTATTATGTGCCATATTAAATCATGTAAGCTTGATTTGGTTCCACTTATAATAGTTGCATGTTTTGTAGACCTCTCCACCGCTTTTGTGATTTTGAGTAGTGGATTGACACTAAGATCTCAGAGAAACACAAGTGCTATCTCAAGAAATTGAAGGAGTGGGAGGTGGAGCTCAAGGAGTTGGTGGAGAAGAGATGCCAAGAGGAGGCAGCAAAAAAGAAGCATGAAGATGAGGCTCAAATGAGGCATGTTGCTCAGCTTAGGGAGGAGAAGGAGAAGAAGCTTGAGCATGTTCTCTGTGCTAAGGCGGCAATGAAGGAGAATCTCGATTCTTTGAGGAAGGAAAAGTGGACTCGTTGCACTCATTAGTCTACTAGGTTTGCTACTTCTTTGGTTCACTCATCAACAATGTTGTTTAGTATTGCACTTTCCATTGTGCTTTTCATTGCACTCAGTGCTATACTTTTTCATTGTGTTCTCATGTATTGCATCTTTTCATGAATAGTTTTTTCTTGTTTGCTTTATGCGGTGGTCATAATATTCATTTAGTGTTGTGGAGGTAATCAAACGAGTTCACATATTAGAACTAAAAGCTAAACAACAAGAGGTACATAATTGAAAATGCACAAGATATGAAATGGCATGTGAGGACACGTACCAAAAAAGGGTAAAGAGGTCGTTGACTAAACCTAGCATGCCTTAAGTAATTAAACCAAAAAATAAACATATGTTATTTCTAGTAACGCTCCCACATAGCAAATTGCATTGTCCCTTCTCCACAGTATTCTCCCATTGTAGGCGATGGTGGTGGTGGCGGAGGCCCCTTCTTCTTGTGATACTAGTAATTGCAACATGGATTAGTGCAGAGTGCCTCCTGTGAACCGGCACCATTGTTGTTTTCATCGTCTCTTGATCCTTCTTACCACTGCTAACTTCCCTTTCTAGATCGAAGATACAATCCTGCTTGTAGTAGATGTACTGCTTATGGCGATAAATAGGATGAGGATAGACCCACCTAGTGAATCTGTAGTTTTCTTTAGTCTTAGAAGACTAAAATGAGTATCTTCTGTAAGTTATATACCCACCCATGCTTATGGCACTTGAAGAAACTCCTCCCGCCATCCATCCCCTCGGTGAACATCTACACTAAGCAGTCCTTACCATGCATACATTATGGTTAATCTTCTTTCTAGTTATCGTATCCTTTGATAGGTGTCTTCCGGATGAAATCACTTTTGCTCTCAATTGGAAACTGATACACAATTTCCTCAAAGAACTCAGGACCAAGAGACTCCTCCTTCCTCTAGACAATCGACATTGCCACTTGAATAGAAAAAACTCATTTTGAATATAGTAGCAATGCATCCAACAATGTGTATATATAGGCAGCGGCAGGTTTAGTAGCCGTTGTAAGCTGGCTTCAATGCTCCTGAAAAGGTTGCCTATCATAAATGAAAATCCAATTTCATAGGACACTAAAAAGCCTATATGCTATAAGTAAACTGCTATATGTTCCTTGTATGACTCAACGATAATCATTCACTGAAACAAATCTACAAATGTGAGATTGCATAAGTCGGAGATCTGTAGTGTACCTTCCCTTGGTGCACATCTCTAGTTGTGCCATCCCATCATTTATGACAAGTCAAGCCATCAAGCCAAACCACACCGCGCAACAAGGCTCTTGCACCACCCCTCACCGCGCGACAAGTTGCTGCTCTATGCCGCATGGCATGACAGTCAAAGAGAAGGGGGCAAAATAGAAACTAAGTTTTTAGTTCACCTCGCCTCAACGCGAACATGAGGGTGGTTTGGTTATTTTCCTAGAAAGCCTCGCCTTGCAATTCAGCTCGGAAAATGAAACAGCCAAGGAGATGAAATAGTTGTGGAAAAACAAAGTTTCAGAGTACATAAGTTCACGAAGTGCATTAGTTTGCAAATATAAGTTCAAGGAAAATGTAAGTCTACTACACAATGTGATCCTACAATACTCAAATTGTCTAGCCTATGTCCAAGGAATTTATGGTCCCACGGACACCTCTGGCGCTTCGACGTGAAGGTATCACGTTTGGAGTGAACCCAATGTCGACGTGGTTGCAATGTCGGGGCTCCGACAAAATTGGTGCACGCGACTGGTATCCTGTAAGAATAAGTTAGGAAACATTAGTTACATTGCATCGATACGTTACTTAATAGTTTGGCAAAAAGGTATAGGGAGTACATGCTCATCTTCCTGAGTAGGAAGTGGTCCACCACCTAGCTTAGATGTGCCAATGTCATCGTAGTCATCGTCATTGTAGTAGTCATTATCATCAACGACGTAGGTATCGTGCATTGGTGTCGAAACTCCTTGTGCATGTCGTTAATGACGTACCAAAGTACGAGTAGTAGACATTGCGTTAGAAGAACTAGATGCTCTTGACAAATCAGACGAAGGAAAGGGAGTAGACAACATCGGGTCATTTGGTGCCTCCTATGCATCAACTTAGCTTCTGAGCCAGAAATTATGATACAAAATAATTAGGAAATATTTTTAAACAAAGAAATTGAAGTTTAATTTTCCTCCGTTTGCTATTGCTCTCTTTTCTTCCAAGCATTTAGCCTCCACAGACAACATGCCTTGCATATCACGTGGTACCTCAACTCCTTATCAGAATGAGTGATGGTGCATGACCTATGATGATACACTAGATAGTCTTGAAGAAATAATTTTAGCATATACATTGTGTTGAATACCATCCCTTTGCTCAGGAATACATTATGATGGTCGTATAATGAATCCTATACAATTGCTAGCTGGTGTCACAAACTGCCATATCCGTCATGCTAACATTCTTGTAGTTTGGGAGACCACTAAAAGGTATGTTCACCAATCTCAGTTACACCTATTCTGTTGCTGTGTAAAGATATGATGGAACATACTGTTGTGCTTCGATCAACCTAACCTATGAATTAAAGGGGTAACATCGTCTGGCACATCTCTTACTAGTCTTCCCTGCACCGACATAGCATGTTTCTTGACATGGGCCTAACATATCTCCAACTACGCCACATGAGCAGGTACTAGCATAGCATCATTGCCTCTTTGCTCATCGTTGAATCGATAGAATCACTATCATCGTCATCAACAGTCCTTTCCTCCTCCACTTCCTCCTCCTTGTCTCGCTCGAACTCATCCACATCGAAGTCATTGTTTATAAGGCCTACTAACATCCGCCTGGATTCATCGACGACAATTTCAGACGAATGAAGATTCCCTCTTGCATCAGCTGACTATCTAACTCCATATCTCTCGGTGGTGTGTCCACATCGTCCCCCCATTCAAGAATAATGCCTCCTACTCCGTCAAAGCACGGCTCGTCATCCACATTGTCAAGTCTATAACCATTCCCCACCATCATCTCTGACATTTGAACTTTGGATTACCCTTGTGTACTGGGACCAATGAGTCTGGTTGAGCAAGGCCATTAGGACATAGTTTGCCCTTGTCTTCACACTATCAAACCTCCCCTTTAGTGTGAAATCCACTGAAATTTTTCCTTCACACACAGACACAAGGTCACCGAAGATAGGAGGATCATCGAATATTTCAAACTTTTCCTTCACACACAGACACAAGGTCACTGAAGATAGGAGGATCATCGAATATTTCTAATTTATCTTCCATATCCTCAAACAAACTGTCTTTTTTCCTAACACTTTCTTCGTAAAACAAACAGACTAAACAATCAATCTACAAAAACATTTGAGAAAACTCCATCAAGTCTTCAAAATAGGGTAGTGCAAAAAATTAATAACTACTACTCCTACTAACTACCACTACCACTAACTAATACTAATACTAATACTAATACTAATACTAATACTAATACTAATACTAATACTAATAATAAGTAATACTACTAACAGCACTACTACTGCTACTACTAATACTAACCACCACTACTAACTAATACTACTACTAACTACTAAAACTAAATGCTACTATTACAAACTAACAATACTATTGTAATCAACAAAACCCTAAACCCTAACTAACAATACTGCAAAAAAATAAAGAAAAGGATGGGCATACCTTGACTAGGAAGGGGGACCTTGGGGGTTCACCTGGATGAGGAGATGGCGGCTGAGTCGGCTTCACCAGGCAGCGGCGGTGGAGAGGAGGCAGAGGGACGCACGGTGGATGGGAGGCAGGGGCAGGGGCCGGCGACGGAGGTGGTGGTTGTGGTAGATAGCAGTAGCGACGATGAGATTTGGAGGAAGAAAGGGAGAGAGGAAGAGGAAGAGAGGCCCGCGCGTGATTCTGTATTCACCCTAACCACAACATGCATGGTGGCGCAGTAGAGGCTGCTACGTCAACTGGTTAGCGTTGTTCGGCCTCACGTGCCGCATTGCATGGTGGCGCGCGCAGTAGAGGTTGCCACGTCAATTGGTTAGCGCTGTTCTGCCTCAACGTGCCGCGTTGCATGGTGCGGCAGTATGCTTCTGCTGTGCTGTGGAACTAGACATGGCCAAAAATGTTAGTTTCTTTTTAAAATTTTCAAATACTGTTAAATTTATAGATACTTTATAAAAAAAAGGTTAAAAATAGTTGGGAAAGGGAAAGGTGAGGAAAGCATGGAAATGGCTTGACGATGCCGTTAGCTCGGTGGGGCCACACGCATTGATTGAGAGATCGATCACCCAGAACGAGGTATGCTAGCAGAAGATGAGCCCTTCCCGCCACGCCACAGGTAGGGCCCCTTCAGTCGGACCGTACGTCGTCCAAGTCGTACGCGCTGAGTTTGACCGTCGACCGATGAAGGGCACGCCCCGGATTTCCTCGGTCAAAAGGTGGCAAGGAGCGCCGCACCACACGCATGCATGCGGACCCGCCCACGCTCCATGCGGCGGCCATGCCATGCTGTTGCTGCAAGACCTGGACGGAAATTCAAAAGGTATTCCTAGGAGATCACGAAAAGGAACGGGCATTTGAATTTTGGAAATATGTAGCGTTGCTCAAGACCTGGATGATCTCTCTGGCGCTTGGCTGCCCCAAACGTCAGTTGGAGCCTTCCCCTTCGAATCAAGCAAACGAAAATAATAATAATACTCCAACTGACGATTGGGGAGTATTATTTATTTATTATACAACAGAAATTTGAAATGAAGAGATAATATTTATTTATTTGGAGCTTTCAGGACAACTTTTCGCATTATACGGCGTGTTTGAATCCTTTGGCTAAATTTTAGCACTACGCTTTTAGCTCTACTTTAGTCTTAAAGATTCAAACATATATGCTAAAAACAGTACTAAGTGTCCGAAGACTACAAAATATGCTAAAATTTTTAATACCAAATAAGACCCTAAAATTTCACTACGTCAAAATCGATTTTACGCAGCGTTGCAAAAAAGGTCTCCGTGGCGGACACCCTTCCTGCCCGCCACAGTAATTCCCTGCACCGGCTCTGCTCGACCGGCAACCTAAGCGCCCGCTGCGGTTAACCATTTACCGCAGCGGGCGGCATAAGGTGCCCGCTGCGGTTAACACCAATTAACCGCAACAGGCGGCATAATGTGACCGCCACGGTTAATATGTTTACCGCAACGGTCACCTTATGCCGCCCGCTGCGGTTAATCGGTGTTAACCGCAGCAGTCATTACAATGTCCGCAGTGGTTATTTCTTTTATATATAGATACAATTCGACCTTCTTCTTTCTCAAGTCTTCTCTCTTCTAAACTCGTGGGGGGAGAGGCTTTGCCCGATTTTTTAACCAAACCATTAGATTGAGGTTTTGAGTGTTGTTTTGGAGGAGGATGCCATCATAAGAGGTATTTAAAAGGTTCCTATGGTCCATTTTCTCTCTTTTCCATGCTTTTTGACCTCTTTGGATCTAGATCTAATTTCATGGAGAAGGAGAGAAAGCTTGTGTTTTTTTTATCTAGAATCATAATATTAGGTGACTAAAAGCTTTTAGAGGGTTCCCATGCTCTTTTCTCTCTCTTTTCTTTGCTTTTTGAGCTCTCTAGCTATAGATCTACATCTAGATCTAGATTAAGGGAGGAAAGAGAAAGCTTGTGTGTTTTTTTATCTAGTTTCATAATATTATATGTCTAAAAGCTTTTGTTGTTGATGTGTACGGTTTGCAGGCAATATGGATAGGTCAGAATGGATGTACAATATTAGTAGGGTACTTGATCCGCGATATCTCAGCGAAGTGAGGAAGTTTATTGCCGCTGCGAGAGCTCACCGTGTCCGATCGAAGCGGATGACAATCGTGTGTCCGTGTTCTCACTGCAAGAATCTGACAACCTTCATCGACGATAGCAAGGTGCAATCTCATTTGATTCGGTTTGGTTTCGTAGAGAATTACACGGTCTGGACTCAGCACGGCGAAAGTGTCGACCCCAGTGGTGGGGGTGCATCTGGAGTGAGCTCGGCATCGACGACGACGCACCAAGAGCCACGTGCGCCACACGTCTCATGTTCAGCCACAACAATGCCAGTATGCAATGACAATAACGATTGTGATTATATCATGGTGGAGGATCTACTTGAGAACATGGAAGATGATGGTGGTCAGGAGGCCACCGTGCAGGAACCCAAGGATGTGCAGTTTTTTGATGATTTAGTGAAGCACATCGATGAGGACGACATTGTGTATGGTTCCCCAAAGTGGTTGGAAAATTTTAGAGAGATGAAGCAGACGTCACTTGATCCTCTGTATCAGGATGGTGGCGAATGTCCGAAAGAGTGCACCGTGCTCCATTTTATCCTCCACATGTTGATGATGAAGGCCCGACATGGTTGGTCTGACAACAACTTCAATGAGCTGTTAAGTTACCTTTCTACAACGTACCCGAAGGGTAACAAGTTTCCCATGAATACTTATCGGGCAAAGAAGTTGATTCGTCCAGTGTCGATGAAAGTTCAAAAGTTCGATGCCTGCCCTAACCACTGCATCATGTATCGGCCGGACACTAAGTATGAGAAGATGACAAGCTGTCTGCACTGCGACGCGAATCGTTACAAGAAGAATGCTGGTTGTCGTGTGGATGCAGACGGCTACGAGTCGTTGCGAGGTGGTCCGAAGAAGAAGAAGGGGGGCAAGAAGAGCACTGCTGCAGAGAATCGCATCTCGGCTCAGTAGGACGAGGAGGAAGAGGGCTACACGCAAAGGAGAAGTCCGACAATGTCGGTGTGGTATCTGCCTATGATCGACCGCCTGCGTGCACCATTCGGGAACCCAGAGGATGCCAAGCTCATGTCCTGGCATGCATCAGATGACCGCAAAAAGGATTATGTCATGCTGCGGCACCCATCTGATGGCCAACAGTGGAAAGATTTTGACAAGGCATATCCGGAATTCGGCAACGAGTCAAGGAACATTCGGTTCGCGCTCAGTACTGACGGGATGAACCCTTTCGGCGAGCTTAGCAGCTCGCACAACACCTGGCCCGTCATACTCACCATGTACAACCTACCTCCCCATCTGTGTTAGAAGCACAGGTATCTCATGCTGGTCATGTTGATCTCAGGATCGAGGTAACCCGGTAACGATATTGATGTTTTCCTAGAACCGTTAATGGAGGAAATGCAGGAGCTATTTGATGTTGGGGTCAAGATGACTGATGCGTACCGCAAGGAGAAGTTCACCCTAAGGGCCATCATCTTTGTCACGATCACCGATTACCCTGGTCTCTTCTCACTGTCAGGGCAGATCAAAGGGATGACTGGCTGCGTAAAGTGCATTGATGGGACATGCCACACTTACCTTAAGGCATCCTACAAGACAGTTTACATGAGGCATAGGCGGTTCCTTAGCAAAAATTATAGGTATAGAATACTTGGTATGAATCAATACTTTGACAATCAGGTAGAGCTGCAGGGGAACCACCAACATCGATTTGCTGGGGTCCAAAGGCGTATGAGATGGTGAAGGATATGGATGAAATCGAGTTTGGCAAGAAGAAGAAGCCATCAGAGGAGGGGACAAAACAAACAAGAAAGCGAAAGTGGGACAAGAAGATGGAGGAGGAGGAGGAAACACCACATGTTCCTTTCAAGAAGAAGTCGATCTTCTTCAACTACCTGTCATACTGGAAAACACTAAACCCACCCCATGCCATCGACTGCATGCATCTCGAGGAGAATGTATTTGAAAGCACGATCAGTGTATTGCTCGACATCACAACCAAGACGAAGGATGGTATCAAATCACGGATGGATCTTCTCCACCAGGGCATCAGGCATGACCTTCACCCAGGACCGCCTCATAATGGTGAAGTTGACATACTAGGAGCAACATATAACCTAAGACGCGATGAGAAGATATCTATGCTCAATTTGTTGAGGGGTATCAAGGTACCGATCGGTTTCTCCTCAAACATCAAGAGCCTCATCTGCATGAAAGACCTCACAATGGCTGGCTTCAACTCACATGACTGCCACGTCATGCTGACGGTGTTCCTTCCCATCGTTATTAGGGCTATCGGTCCAGAGTACGTGAAGATGGTAATCACTAGGATGTCGTACTTTTTTAACCGTATCACACAGAAGGTCATCGGCAAAGCTAAACTGCATGCCCTAAAGGAGTTCATCACAGAGACCCTTTGCCAGCTCGAGATGTTCTTTTCCCCTTCTTTCTTTGACATTATGCCTCACCTAATGATACACATGGTTGATCAGATCGAGCAACTGGGCCCCGTGTACCTACACCAGATGTGGACGTATGAGCGGTTCATGTCCACCCTCAACAGATATGTCCATAACTGTGCTTACCCGGAGGGCTATATGATCGAGGCATACACAACTGAGGAGTCTGTCAATTGGTGTATGAGGTACATAAAGGATGGGAGGGCCATTGGTTTTCCTGTTCATCAGCATGAGGGCAGAACCGCTGGGAGGGGGTGCACGGGACGGCAAGTACGCACCGATATACCATACAAAGATGTGGAAGAAGCTCATTACAACATCCTTCATCAGTTGGTGAGCATGGACAAATATGTTGAAAAGCACCTAGATGAGATTCGCGCCACACATGACGGACAACGCACAGAGGAATGGGTCCAAAAACATCACAAGAGCAGTTTCATAGAGTGGCTTAAAGAGCAATGCATCCCCCTGGAAGGATGCCCTGATGAAGATACGGATACCATTAAGAAGTTGATACAAGGGCCGTCCACTCAAGTTACCACTTGGCAAGTGTACGACGTGATGGGGTATAGGTTCCACACGAAAGACAAGGATAAGAAGAGCGCGTCACAGAATAGCGGTGTTCGATACGAAGGAGTCAACGGGGCCACAAACACGAGGACACAATGCTATGGACAGGTTGGCGAAATATGGGAGCTTGACTATGGAAAAAACGTTCGCCTAACTGTCTTTCGTGTTGACTGGGTTAACTCAAAAACAGTTGTTGTGGGCAGATTAGGGTTAACCATAGTGAACCTCAAAAGTACCGGATATAAAGATGATCAGTGGGTACTTGCTACAAACTTGTATGGCTTGTATAATGGGTTGAATCTGAGCCAATTTTTTCATTTTTTTTGAATTATTATTTTATCTCATGTATTTTGTACTTTATCTCATGGGTTTTACCCTCCCTCGTACATACTACTTGTAATTCTACTACTTGTACTCTACTCGTAGTTGTACTCTACAACATGTAATTCTACTACTTATACTCTACTCGTACTTGTACTCTACTACATGTAATTCTACTACTTGTACTCTTCTACTTTTACTCTATACTTCTACTTCTACTCCTTCTACTGGTAACTCTACTCCTTTTACTTGTACTACTTGTACTTGTACTACTAATAAAAGCGCCCGTACTTCTACTACTTGTATGGTACTTGACTTCTACTAATTCTAGTACTTCTACTTCTGTACTACTTGTACTCTCTACTACTCTCTTCTAGTTGTACTTCCCTTGGTGCTTCTTCTACTCTACTACTTCTACTTCCCTACTTCTACTAGTACTACTTGTACTCTACTGCTCTACTACTTGTAGTACTTCTACTACTCATCTAATACTCTACTACTCTACTACTTGTACTATACTACTTCTACTACTACTCTAGCACTACTATTAATTCTACTCTAGATACTTCTACTATACTCTACTTCTTGTACTTGTACTATACTACTATACTGAAATGTCTCATGTGTATAGGTTACCTCTAGTGAAACTTTAAATGGCGGTAGAGGTCCCGTTCAAGGAATGGAGGGACCCTACCCCTAGTCCACCTACTTCAACTAAATACGAGAGCTAGGTGTCCATTACACCACCACGGGCAAAGAAGATCCGTACAGAGGAGGACGATGATCCTACATACGAGGATCAGGCGGAGGGTGATGCTGACTCTGATTCACAGAAAGGGACAAAATACGAGTATAAAAGAAGAGCTCCACGGATTGAAGGACCAACTGCCAACTCCAGGCGTGAGGTAGAAGCCTGGTCTAGGTGTTTTTTTGGCATCTTAAATTCAGTGTGTGAAGTAATTAATGGTACAACCCCTGAATAGATCCCAATCACGCCTCGTCAGTTGGAGTTCAATGAGGCAGAAGGCCCCGCTCAGGAACCTGCTCCCGCTCCCTCGACGACATCATCCTCAGCGAAATCTAAGGGGGTGAAACGGAGGAGGGGGGAACATGGGAGGCATCAGAGGGAGTTGACTGACGATGTCCACATGATCCTTGGTGTGGGGCCAAAGGGAAACCCGTGGATGCCGCTTGATGTCATCGGCCAATTCAGCAACCAGGTGGGTTGCATAGTCAGGGAGAAGGTGCTCATCACTTGGCCGTCCTGGCACGTTGTCCTAGACGATATCAAGGAAAATGTCTGGGGCGAGGTGACTAGGAAATTCTCCTATCCAGAAGGCGCTGACTTGGCCAAGTGCAAGGAGTGGGCACTGCACGTGGCGTCCTGTTCGTGGCGCAACTTCAAGTCCATGCTTGCTAGGGATTTCCTGAAGAAGGAGAAGTCACCCATACACAAATACACCATGGTGAAGTTGCACATATGGGACGAATTCGTCAGGCTGAGGAGTACACTTGAAGCTCAGGAACAAAGCGTCAAGTTTAGCGCGCTGGCGAAGAAGAACAAGCATCCCCACCACTTGGGCATGATTGGCTTTGCTGGTCATAGGCCCCGGTGGCGGGCACAAGAACAAGCTAGACAGGAGGCCGGAATCCCCGATCCCTACGAAGGGGTTGATCCTAGGGCAAAAGACTTCATTTTTGCTCGGATTCCAAAGAAGCTAAAGCCAGGCACAAGCAAGTTCAACGAGCCTCACTTCGAGGAGGTGGAGAAGGCTGTCATCCAGGCCAGCAAATCCAAGGACAACATCGAGGTCCGCAGAGGACACGACATGCTGACGGAGGTCCTAGGAACCCCGGAGCATCGTGGTCGCGTTTGTGGAATGCAATCGAAGATGAGCTGGTTGTCCATTGAGACGTGGCGAACCGACTCAAGCAAGTACCGGTCAAGGGAAAGGTACAAGAAAGAAATATTTCAGAAAGGATATGAGGAAGGCGTGTCCGAAATGATTAGTCAAGGAATAAAGAAGGCCTTCACCAGCAACGACTCTGAGATGGTGGCTCTGAGGTCACAAATGTTTCGTCAGGCTAGTCTTTCCGCGCCTCCGACTCAAGTTCCAGAAAGACAATTGGTGCTGAGGCTACAAGACATCCAAGATATCCTACATGTCCAGCACCAGGTCCCGATCGGGTGGGCAAGCAGGAAGATGATTATCGTAGAGGGAGTTGTACATCCAGTCCATGAAATTGTGGAAATCAACATAGACGACATCCCTTCGAACTATGTCATCGTGACCCCTATCTGGATTGCGCCAAATCAAGATGATTATGAACTGGATCATCCTAACTTACATCAACACGTAATTCTTGGAACAACGATTGGCCACCAAATCTTATGGAATCAAGAAGACGTTGAGATCATCCCGGCGACACCACAAAATACGCCGACCACCGGTGGATCACAACCATCAGTTGTCGGGTCTTGTCACCCTGAACCGGAAGATCCGAATGACAGCGGAGATGGTGACAAGAACGATGGCGGGGACAAGGGCAAGGACAAGGAAAAAGGAGATGGTGATGGCGAAGGTGGGAAGGAGAAGTTAGAAGGAGATGGTGGGGACAAGGACAAGGACAAGGGCATGGACATGGGCACAAGCTCAACCCCTCCTCCAAATAGTCCAGCTGCGGACCCACTTGTCCACCCACCTCCAGGCCCACCGGGAAATGCAGAGGCACCTATGGGGGACCCACCGAGAAGTGGAGAGGCACCAATGGGGGACCCACCTGTGGACCCACCAATAAGTGCAAAGGCACCAATGGGGGACAAGGAAGGGCCAAAGAGGCAACAAGGCACGGAGGAGGCACCAAGGAGCCCACCAAGGAAGGATCCAGGCATGAGTGCCAAATCGCTGTCGTACACTACTACATTCGAAAGGTACGGTATCGTGATGCATAATATCATGTTCAACTTTCTATCCTATAAAATGGTAGTAACCTTTACTAAACTCTCTTAACCGTTCTCTAGGCCTCCAAATACTAGCCAACAGCTATTTTCGGAGGACGAAGACTGTCCTGACATCTATGAGCGTGGGAAGTTCTTGATTCCTAAGGCACAACTCATAGATGAGGAACTATGGGAAACAAGGAGATTTCATAGGCGTTATATGGAAGCGGCAAAAGTCGAGATGTCAGGTTTTACAATCAAAATTCCCCCGAAGTACTTCCACTTGGCCGAAATTATTACTCTTCCCGTAGACTTCCACGACATGTGGCACCTATTCCGGGAAGAAGACCTTGACATTGTCCAAGTCACCCTATTCAATTTGTAAGTCTCATTACCAGTTTCACAGATTTCAGCAATACTAATGGTCAACTGTATACTTAGTATGACACGATGACTTCTCCGTGCAGGACGTCGGTGATAGTAACCAACAAAAAGAGTCATCATGTTCTCTACCTCTCTCTAATGCATATTGCTGAGAGAGTGATAAAAGGGTATGAGATAACAGATCCAAAGTTAACTGTGCAGCAGAGGAAACAGAAATATGAAGATAATATGAAAGATGAGAAGAAGACATTGTCAAAGTACATACACGAAGTGATGAAGAAGGTCCATCCGGATGGGCCGCACTGTATCAAGGCGGCTTACCACTTTGGGTAAGTCAAATTTGTACATAGAGCTAAGTGGCTAGGATCATAAACTTACATCGTCGTCGTAACCTGTATTTTGTTTGAATGGTGTAGCAAGGGCCAAGTCGATAGCCACTGGGTTGCATTTATCATCTATCCTCAAGATGGTAGGGCATGCATATTTGACTCGTTGTGGGTACCAAACAGACCAGGGTACAAGGCCTTCGAAGATTGCTTGAAAATGTAAGTCACCAAGCTTATCGATCATTTACAGTTATATCGTACGTATTAAAATTGTTGCTAACTAACACTAATGCATTTCGTACAATGCTTACAGGGCATACCTAAAGGAACCCCAATGCTAGGATCAAAGAAGTGAAAAGTTCAAGAAGAAACATTCATACAACTTAAAGATCCGACGTGAATTTCCTGTAAGTATTACAAAGATTTAGTCATGTTTTTTTTATATATGTATTGTTCTAATGCTTCACTATCGATCGTGCAGTGCGCTAAACAACCTTATGGATCAAAGGCATGTGACTTGTACACCTGCGCACATCTAAGGCAGTGCAAGGAGTACACCAGCAGCTGGAAGAAGCTCAAGGCGGGAGTCAAGGAGTGGGAACGCATTACGAAAGACCATCTTGCTTTCAAGCAACTCAAGGCGGACATCTGTAAGTGCCTACTAGAGAACTGTGTGCTCGAAGGGCAAAAATTCTTCGACGATGAGGGTGACCTGACGGTTCTACTTGAGATCGAGAAGTTCAGGAAGTGAGACACCATGCTCCGTCCCACGGATTACAAACACCAAGTGAAAATTTGAATTTGAAATGTAATTCTTGGTTTCATTTGTGTATGAGGACAACAAATGTGTTTGTGTGTGGATGTTTGTGTATATATATATATATGCTATTTATCTCTGATTTGAAATCTGGATACAATATGTAAATATTGAATTCAGTTTTCAATCTGCATTTTTATTTTTTTAATAAAAAATATTAATAGTGGCGACCGTTATAAACAGCCCGCTGCGGTTAAAGCATTTACGACAACGGGTATTATAAGGTGTCCGCTGCGGTAAATAGCATTAACCGCAGCGGGCGTCTTATGTTGCCCGCTACGGTTAATGAGTTTTTCGTAGCGGGCACCAGCGACCGCCACGGTAAACGCCTCATTTCCCGTGGCCTTGTCATCGCAGCGGATGCCATTGCCCGCTACGAAAAACTGATTTTGACCGACACGAAAAATCGGTTTTGAAGTAGTGTTTAGTACTAAAGTTGAGCATATGGCAAATAGATTCAAACACTCCCATTGATTTTCGACTTCGGTTGTAGGGTTGAAAATGGACGGAGTGTTTTCAAACCGCTTTTGTTCCACATTTGAGCTGCTCGTTTCCGTAATCCGAAAATGGAACGGAATGCGGGACGAAAGCCTCTGGAATGGGAGCAGAAACGAGGAATATGTTTTTCGGCCCGTATTTTCGGGATTTGCTAAAGTCTGAGGCTATTTGTTGAAAAGCAAATCCAATTTGATAATTAATTGAATGAGCGATCTCACATTATAGCAACTCCAACAGGCTGACTAAATGTTTTCGTGAAGGTATTTATAACTATTGTACTCTAAAAAATTCTCCAACAGCTTGTGTATACTGTTTTCTATTTTACCTAGTTGGCTATCCTACCATTCTCGCTGGCCATATTTTCCTAACGAGTCTTGCTTGCTATATGTGTTTTCCAATTTTGCTAGACTGTTGTAGAACTCTACATTTTAGATAAGATTTCTATTTTACATGATGGTTAAATCTCATAATTTAACATCTAATTTTACCAAGTCTCTTGGAGTTGCTCTTACAACACCATCTTACTCTTTCCGTCTCAAAATATCTATCGATTTCGTTTCTCAAGAAACGACTTTCATAAAATATGTTAAAAATATTAATGTTTATGGTATATAATTAATATCATCAGAAAAATCTTTGAATCTAATTTTTAATAAATTTATTTGGATATACAAATGTTACATGTATTTTCTACAAATTGAATCAAACTTATGGCACAAAAATAAAAAAATAGAAGAAAGGGAGTTGCGTCTCAACCAAACACTAAGGGTTGTCCCAATGGTTAAAACTATACACGGTTTTCATAGTATCCACTTCAACAAGCACTACTACAGAAAGAGCCTTTTACCCCGGTTGGAAAGGACCTTTAGACTACCAATCCAGGACTCCTTTAGTCCCAGTTGGTATCAACCGGGAGTAAAGTTCCCTATCGATGTTTTACTATCGATAGCCTGCCACGGGGTTACCCGAGACAGTTATTCGTGCCTCGGCGAACAGTGAAACCTTGGTGGTTGGACACGTAGGGACACACGGTTTATACTAGTTCGGGCCCTCGACACAGTCGAGTAATAACCCTACGTCCAGTTAGGTCGCTTGTTATTGCTCTGGATTCGTAATACATTGTGTTGAGTGTCACTCTACGTATCGGGTGTTACGTAGTATGTTTAGATGTTTTTTTTGGATGGTACCCTTACCAGCCCTTTATAGTCTTGGGACTGGCCAAGGGT
>CM039121.1:28068594-28276598 GCA_022036555.1 Microstegium vimineum
AAGGGTCGCTTCGGATCCTTCTCGGTTACATACTCAGAGTCCTAAGCTACGCTTCGGTCTTGTTGCCGTATCCGTGTGGAATCCGGTTTTGTGTGTCTGCCTTACTTCGGTAGCCCGGTTCATGAGTACCCTATAGGGTATCCCACCAATAAGCCCCCGAGCGTCTCATGATTTTTTCTTTAAGTGTCGGGTTGTTTTAAGGACAAGCCGAGTTCTTCTTCGAAGGAAAATCATGGGATGATCTTCTGTATCTTTGTCTTGTGGTCTTTCTGCACTTTTTGTTTTTGGACAAAAGGTGCACTTTTTGAGTGTAAGCCTCGAGCCTCTGGTTACTTGGCATAAGTATCTGGAGGATCTGAGAAAAGTTTCTGTAGGGTAGGTATTTCCAGCCCCTGAGCCTTCTCTGAGTTCTTTTTATTGGAAAGAGCTCGACGGAAGGGTCTGAAATACTTTGCTCCTGTCTTCTTTTGTTCATGGGTGGGTACTGTGTCTTCACGGGTATGTGGAATCCTGCTTTCACTGTTTGCTTTGGTCAGCTTTTGTACTTTTGTCGTTTTCTATTTTTCCTTTCTCGTGACCCTTGTTTTTTGGCTTCTGGTGCTTTTTACTTGCTATAAATTCTTGTGGTGCCTGACTATGTGTTGCACTTGGTCTTGAGAGTTTTACTTCTCCTTTTTTATGGCTATGCTGCTGAGTGAAACTGAGCAGCCCCTGGGCTTATGTATGGCTGTTGATAATTGAGTGGGTAGAAGAATTTTTATGAAAGGAGTTACAGGTAGACTAATTCCTCGATGAAATTTTCCTGAGAAGTTTGGCATAGCAGGTAGAAGAAGTCTTGTGATGTGGCTTCCATGCCTTCTCTATCTGTTTGTTGTATTCCGCGCCGTCACCATTACCGCTCCTGAGTTAGTTGAAGTTGTACGCTCTATCCTCCTGTCCGTGCATGCTTGCATCGAACTCATGCTGGAAGGACTAGAGTTGGAGCTGTCCAATCTCATTTGTTGGGAGTGGATTTCTGCCTATCATCCAGAACTTTCCTCATGTTGTGTGGATGTTCTGGATTGTTTTATCTTGTGAGGCTTTGTCCGAGTACTAGGTCTTCTTTGGTGGTAGACCTGGTGTAACCTTTATATTTTGTCACTTGTGGTCTTTTGTTATAGATGAGACTTATATTGGTCTTGTATTTGTAGCTTCTGGGTTGATGTATCTGTTAGATCATAGGGCGAGTTGTTTTCGGCATGACTTTTTCGTGCAGTAGGGTTGTTTGTTGGTTGTTGCTAGTTGTATGACTGTCCTTGCAATACTCTTCTAGATATTCTGTATAGTACCGTAATGTACTGCCTTTATTGTAGCCGTTTGTGTCTCATCAATGCAGTCCTTAATATTTTGCCTTCACTGCCTCCTTTATGTACTATTACTGCTGTCATCCTTTCTTTATGGACTTGGTGTATGTGCGCCCACTATTCCTCTATAAATAGCTATAATATGATTCCTTTGTCACATATCCTTTGTCTTCCCTTGTAAAGTTCTTGTTCTTGATCTTGTTCTATCATGGGTGTTGTATTTGGCGAGCTTGATGAGCCCCCGAGCTTCTTCCTTCCTTTTATAGGTTGTAATCTAGTGAATGGTGTAGGTCTTGTGGTAGAAACTAGTAGTAGACTAGTTTCGAGGTAGTAGAACTTTATGGAAGGAGCCAAAACAAACGGTGTAGGCCTTGTGATGGTATTGGTGTGTACTGTCATGGGCCCTTCAGTCATTTATTTATGTTTCCTTCCGGGTTGTTCTAGATTCACTGCGATCGTTGCTGCTAATCTTGGACGACTTCTTGGTTCTATTGCTTTCCATCAGCAAGGATGCGCTTCCTCTCGTCTGAAATCAAGTGCTCCTGGGCCGTTTTCTCCTGCACGACAATTACCGGTTCTGGCATGTGAAATCTCATCCTTAGATTCTATTGTTTCCCACTTATCGGGGTACTTTTTGTATCTGTTGAGGTCTTGTATTCTGATGTAACTTGATTGTATGCTGATATCTCTCAATAAAGGGCCGTCTTTTTTCTGTATGTCTTCTTTGCCATGCCTAATTGTTTTTTATTCTGTTTGGCTGCTCTTTAGCCATATTGTATTTCACCGAGTGTGATGGTGAAAGATCCTAATCCAAGGCTAGAGGGGGGGGAGTGAATAGCCTAAACTAAAATTCTAAAATAAACTCAACAACAAGTTAGACAACAATGATGCGAAGCTAGGATTGCACTAGCCTACTAGGGGATGCGAAGCCACCTATCAAGCAATTCTAGCCTAATAAGGTTCTAAGCACACTCAATTCCTACACAAGCTACTAAGGCCTAACTAACACAACCTAATATACTACTTGCAAGTATGAAGAATGAAATACAAGAGTAGGAGAGGTGATTTTACCGCCGTGTAGAGGATTGATCCAATCAAATGAAGAACTCCGAGATAGCCAATCAATCACAAGAGGGAGACAAGGTTGACATTTGATTTTTCTCCCGAGGTTCACTAGTTTGCCAACTAGCTACGTCCTCGTTATGTCGGCTCACCCACTTGGAGGTTCATGAGCTAATTGGCATCACACGCCAAACCCACGATCGGGTGCCGCACAACCAACACAAGATGAGGGCACTCAAAGACACGAGCAATCCACTAGAGTTACCTTTGCGATCTCCCGCGGGGAAGGCACAAGAACCCCTCACAATCACCACTTGTGGTCGACGAAGCACAATCACCAAGCTTCTCGAATCCACACCGCTGCTCCAACCATCTAGGTGATGACAATCACCAAGAGTAACAAGAAAATCGCAGCGGTATCAACTCCCAAGTGCCACTAGGATAAACTCACTTCATGCAATGCACTAGAACACTCAAATCTCTCAAATGGATGATCAATCAATGATGAGATGAGTGGGAGTGTGTGTCACAAGCTCACAAGAGTATGCAATAGCCAAATGTGCAAGAGAGACTGCTGGAACTTGCCACACACCCTTAAATAGCCCTCTCAAAGGAACTAGCCGTTATGCACTTGGGCTACTGAAAAAGTAGAGCGTCAGACCACTTTTCCATAGCGTCGGACCACAATGTCTGGTCCAACGCTTTGGTCTGACGCCTCCTGCGTCTGCCACGTGTCTTCTAACAGATTTGAATTCGATTGTTAGCGCTCAAACTGTACACCGTCGGACCACATCCATTGGTCTGGAGGCCTGGTCCGACGCCTGGTCCGACGCCCTCCTGAGCTTCCATCAAGTTCACTTAGTATGCACCAGGGCTTCGGACTTCTGGTTCGGAGCTTCCATCGGACCAATTCGCCTGGTCCGGAGCTTCATCAGATCTTCACTCAAGTTGACACAATAAGCTCCTGGCCTCCGGATAACTAGTTCGGAGCCTAGCACCGGACCATACCTTCTGGTCCGAAGCCTGTCTTGACTTCTGCTTTGCTTTGACCGAGCAACCAGACCTTTGGCCAATGGTCCGAAGCACCATCGGACCACTAGTCCGGAGCCTCTCAGTGAGGTAGCCAGTGCTGGGAGCAGGCCGTCGGACTACCTCCTATGGTCCGGAGCTCCTATGCAAACTGGTCCAAGGGTCTTTGCTCAGTGAGATTTTACTTCTCATTTCTTCCCTCGATCTCATGTGCCACCACCAAGTGTTTCACTGACTTGTGCTCATGTGTTGGCATATTTTAACAAGTTTTACAAGGGTTGTTCATTAGGTTTAGATGCAATGCAATAGATGATCAACATAATGGCACTTGACAATTGTAACCACATACTATTTTCCCCCTTAATAGTACGGTTATCTATCCTAAATGTGATCACACCCACTAGGTGTCTTGATCACCAAAAGAAAGCCCTAGCCATTTATACCTTTGCTTTGATTTAGCTTAGGGACTCCTTGAAGGACCAAGAACGGCGACCAGAGGTTGGGGGGGGGGGTTAATGGGAGCCAAATAAAATTCCCTTTCTGAAACTTCTATTGCTTGACCCTTGTGCCAAAATCACGCCCAAAACTCGAGCCCGGAAGAAACAACTCGCACACGGCCCAACAAGTGGGTGGACACCTTAGGAAGAACCCTAGAGGTGCAGCAGAGCAGTCGGAGACGGACGAAAACAAACACAGGAAAGACCGGAGGCAAAACAAGCTTCCTGGGGAATCCCGGACTGTCCGGCCTTTGGGCCCGGACTGTCTGTCGTTCAAACGGTGAAAACCACAAGATTCTGGACAGCTCCCTGGTCCAGTCCCGAACTATACGCGCTGGGTTGCTGGACTGTCCGCGCCCAGTAACAGGGGAGGTTCGGACTGTCCGTGGGCTGCGCTGGACTGTCCGCCGGGAAAACCCCCCAAAACACAAGGTTCTGTGTTGCTGCTGGACGAGCTACAGGCCACTCGCGGACTGTCCGCGACTTGGCGGCGGACTGTCCGCGGCCAGCTCAGTCAAGTGGCTCGTGGAGCCTCTGTCTGACCCCGAACGGCGGTCTATCCGCGGGTCAGGCCCGGACTGTCCGCGAGTCTCTGGACAGAGGCGATTTTGGGGCGATTTTGAATCCCCTCCCCCAAAGTCTTCCACAAATCTTCACCAATAGATACCAAATTTTGTCGGCATGATCCCAAGGCTATGGAGGAGCTATCCCTAAAGAATCATTGCTCAATTTGGATCAAATCAATGGGCATAAAAGAATTTCAGGAAAAACTCCAAAAGTAAGAACACAAAATAGAATTTGCCCGATCTACGTGCTCAAGATGTTTGGGGCAAAGCCCTTCGGTGCAAATCTTCTATTCGTGATCCTGCACAACTTGGTTCAAATGGAATCGCAAAACTCGCTCTTAATCAAGAGAAATCATCGCATGAACTTAGAGGATTAGAGATGAGCAAAAACGCGATTAGCGAAGAACACAAGCAAAGGAGACACAATCACGAAATCAAAGCCGCCATGGCTTACGGAGGGTAAGGCCTCCGATTCCCATCAAAATCAAAGTGCAAAACCTTACACTAGGGACCTCATGAACTAGAGAGAGAAAGTAGAGAGAGAGAGAGAGGTGGTGCAAATGACTAGGGTTCAAGAGGTGGGATGAGGGATACCCCTTCACCCCCCTACTTATCGGGCTTTGGCTATTTCCCAAAGGCCCCCTAGATACACTGAGTGAACTACCTAGCCTAAGCATTGCAGTCCAAGCTGCGGAAAATATCTCCCGCATTTTGAATGGACGGCCCCACTTCCTGCCAGGAGTTGCCATTGCCTCGACGCAACCTCTAGGATTCTGCCACGTGCCATCCCCGCTTCCTCGGAAGCTCCGCCTGGGTTTTGAGGCCCAAACCCGCGAAACCCGCCACCGGTAGCTTTCGGCTCAACTACCGAACCCCGAGTTTTGAGGCCCAAACTCGGAAACCATCCACCGGTGGTTTTGCAGCCCAAACCACCAAACCGCTCGACTCGAGCCACTCTGTCCTAGCCTGGTCGGACTCCGAGTCCCATGAGCCTCTGCTTGACCCACTCGTCTGCCGTCTTGACTTGGTCGTCTTGGTCTACCTCCATGTCTTGTCGCACTCGCCGGTGCCAAGCACTAGCCACCACAGCTAGTCCGCCAGGGCCCATGGTCCCTTAGTCCGAGCCCCACTTCCGCCCTTCACCGCTCTCAGTCCATCGGCACGGCAAGCCTCTACTCGACCTTCTCCATGGCATTGACCACTGTCACTAGGCATAGCACCTGCACACCACAAGCCGATAGACAGGCACACATTTGCTTTCGCAAAGGTTAATAGTAAACGCTCAAATTGAAACACTCAAGTATTGAGCAATCACTCATCATAAAACTGAACATACATGAGTACTTATCCACCATGTGTTCGCAATCTCCCCCTTGATGAGTGCATTGTCAACACAAGTGCATTTCAGATTTGAGCCACAAGGTAAAGCTCTCCAAATGACAAAAAAGCTAAGAAAGCCAAAACGGGGTCACTTGAGAGAAGTAAAAACGAATCCAAAACTTGGTTCCCAAAGACATGGGCAACGGCTCGACGCAACCAAGCAAATCAAAGCTAGCCCTCAAGAAGAGGCAGAAAACGGGCTCAACACCGCTAGCAAGTCCAAGATACCAATCAAATCAACTAGAGCACAAAGGCCAATCGAAACCTGTCGGAACCAACAAAGCAAGCTAGACCCTCCAGAAGAAGCAAAGGACCAACACATCTAGCAAAAGCTCCCCCTGGGAAAAAGCACACTCAAGATACCAATTGAGCGTCTTCAGGCAAAAGATGCACAAAATCTCCCCCTTGACCAAAGAAGCTCTAAACCAAAGAAACCAACGAGATGCACTCTTTCTCCCTCTTGGAAGTAGATGGCTGAAAATGGAGTGAAATGCACATCCTCTCCCCCTTGGTGACACATGTAGCTCATCAAGGCTCGAAACTCAAGAATTGTGCCACAAAAGCCATGAAATGAAAAATGAGTGCAAAAGCTTCATACTTAGAGCTAAGACAATGAATAGATGCTCTAAGTGATGTGATCCTGTGAGAATAGGAAAAGCTCTATGTGCCCAACAAAGACTCAAGTTGAGCTTAAGATTACTTTAGAAGCTATTTTAGAGAGCATATCATGTGAGAGCAGAGAAAGGGTATCACCTCCTAGAGACAACTAAACATGGAAAACAAGATAGGATCTATCTCAAAGCAATCTCATGTATAGCAAGTAGAACTATCCCTAGCAAAGTTCATACAACAAGCCAATGACCCAACTGAATGAATTTTTCAAATTTCAGAGTTTTGTGGCCAAATTTCAGTTTTAGGCACATTTCAAGTTGTATGCGAGTGGTTGTAAGAAAGGTGATGCCACTTACCAACCGGGTGAAGTCAAAGGACTTGACACACCGGTTTTGGTCATACACGACACCGCTCAAGTTCAACCCATATGGGAAGCAGTCTCGAACACACGGTGAAGTGCTCACAATGCAGACCCAACTCGATCTTTCCAATTCACAATTCAGAGAGAAATTTCATTTTAGATTTATTTTAATCATGGTGCTCAAAGGTAGTGAATGAAGCAATGAAGAGCCATAGTTACAAGCTATATACAAGACAACCAAGAATGATCTTCAAAAGCCTACACATGCTAGTGCCATTTCAGAGGTGACATGGGGAATTAAATTCAGTTTTAAAGCTTTCCTAACTTAGCTCTATTGCATATCTAGAGATCAAAGAGAGTCTAAGTTAGGCAATACCATAGACACATAAAGCACCTCAAACAGAGCATAGATTCATTATATTGGCTATAGGTATGAAGCTTAGACTGAACTACGTCACAAATGCAATGAGATGCAAAATGCAATGACACCAATTAACATCTAAAAAGACACCAAAAGAAAGAAAGTCAAAGAAAAGACAAAAAGAACCAAAAAGAACTATGAAACACAAAGAGCTTCCCTCAACTAAAAAGGGAAGCAAACACCCAACTCGCCCCGAAGGTGAGAAAACACAGCTTGATCCAAAGGTTTTGTGAGAATATCCGCAAGCTGGTTGTGGGTCTCGACATGCTGGAGGTCAATGTCGCCCTTCTCGTAGTGATCTCGCAAAAAGTGAAAGCGAACGTCAATGTGCTTGGTCTTAGAGTGAAGCACGGGATTTTTGGCCACACTAATTGCACTTGTGCTATCGCAAAGCAGAGGCACCTTAGTAAGCGCAAGACCAAAATCCTTCAAAGTTGAAATCATCCAAATCAACTGCGAGCAACAGCTAGCCGCGGCAACATACTCAGCTTCGCACGTCGACTGTGCCACGCTAGACTGTTTGCGAGAAGACCAAGACACAAGAGAAGACCCGAGAAACTGGCAAGTCCCAGGAGCGGACTTCCGATCAAGACGGCAACCAGCAAAGTCGGCATCAGAATAACCACAAAGCACAAGAGAGGAGGAGGTGGAAAACCAAAGACCAAATTCGGGATTGAAGCATAAGTACCTCATGATGCGTTTCACCGCCTGCTTGTGCGAAGTGCATGGAGATGCCTGAAAGCATGCACACAAGCAGACGATGAACTGAATGTCCGTCCGAGTCGCTGTCAAGTACAAGAGCAACCCGATCATGCTTCGGTTCTCCGTCTGATCCACCGCCTCTCCTTCCTCGTCCGCATCCAAGGAAGTCATAGTCGACATGGGCGTCGAAAGAGTCTTTGCCTCACCCATGTCAAACTTCTTCAGAATATCCTTCGTGTACTTGCCTTGGTGCACAAATGTCCCTTCCTGGATTTGGTTGATTTGCAACCCGAGAAAGAAAGTTAACTCTCCTATCATGCTCATCTCATATTCCCTGCTCATAAGATCTGCAAACTTGGCAACAAGAGCATGAGAAGAACCACCAAAGATGATATCATCCACGTAAATCTGGACTAGGAGAGTTTCTTTGCCTTGCTTGAGGAGAAAAAGCGTCTTATCTACCGATCCCATTTTAAAACCCTTAGCAAGCAAGAAGGTTCGCAATCTATCATACCATGCTCTAGGGGCTTGTTTCAAACCATACAAAGCTTTGTGAAGTTTAAAAACATGGTTTGGAAACTTGGGATTTTCAAAACCTAGAGGTTGTCTAACATACACTTCCTCCTCTATGTAGCAGTTTAGGAAAGCACTTTTAACGTCCATTTGAAAAAGTTTAAAACCCTTAGAAGCCGCAAAAGCTAGAAGGATTCTAATGGCTTCTAAACGAGCTACGGGAGCAAAGGTTCCTCATAGTCTATTCCCTCCTTTTGACAAAAGCCTTGAGCTACCAACCTGTTGACACAAAAAGCGTCAGATCTGTGAACACCTCGGGCTATTACCCAAAGCTCGGTATTCCGGAGGCGTGCCAGTCGATTTGACCAATCAATCGACAAGGATGATAACTAGAACAAACTGAATGAGACGACAGCGATGCGCCCGGACATCAAGGCTCAGATTGATCAAGGATAACTAGAGCAGAGCTGAACGAACGATGCGCCCGGATTGCCAAAGCTCAGAGGTACTCCCACGTGAAACTAGCAAGGATTTGACGGAGATCAGGATGATGCAGCCCGCCGAAAGCTTGAAGAACTCGTTGATAGCTATAACTAATGCATAAAAAGGGTAAATTGCGATAAAAGGTAGAATAAGATAAAATTGGTTTGTTTTTTGTATTTGGATTGTATATATTCCATAGCCCTCGGGCACATATTTATACTCCCGCATGGAGAGTTGTACAAAGACACGACACATATCCTTCCTAAAACAAACTCCTACTTTAAAGGAAACTGACTCGCGCAGGAGCCGGATACAATATTTATTTCCTAAACAAACACACCTATTTTAAAGGAAAATAGATGACCCATGCAAGAGTCGGACTCAAACTACTATAATAATACTGGTACAAAACACCAGTTTCCTTATCCTTCTTTTCGATGGAAACTTCCCATCGGCAGACCCCTTCAATCCGCACCTTCCTTCTTTGGCCACTTGTAATCCATTGCTGCCGCTAAGTGCTAAGTCACACCCATCGGCATCGGCAACGTTTTCCCGATCGGCAATCGGCAGCATTTCTTCATCGGCAATCGGCAACCACCCTCTATCGGCAATCAGCAATGAGCCCTTATCGGCAATCGGCAACCATCTTCCATCGGCAATCGGCAAGCCATCGACAATGCCTTTTCATCGGCAATCAGTTTCAGTAAGACTTCACCAATCAATTTGTCGGCAAAGCTCATCAGCTTCCATCGGCAACGTACTTGGTCTTCCCGCAGCACTCTCCCATCGGCAACATCGGCCCAAAAATTCTCCCGATGCCGATGGAGAACGGCGACTGACCAGTCAAGCCTTAGTCCATTTGACACGTGTCGAAAAACGGTGTCAACACATACCCCCCAGTTTCGGAGCGTATAATACTTTACGTGCCAAAATTCTCTCCACTGTAGCCGTTGCTGTAGCCGTTACCCCCGAGATAGATGTACGGTTTCCTCGATCCCCGCGTGTGGAACTGCAATTTAATAATAAAATCCCTCGATTGTAGCACAAACAGTTGCAAACCACCTCGATCACCGCGCGTATCTACCGCGGGCCTCTCCATATTCCTGCACAGTGTGAAACAAAACCCCAAAATACCCCTGAACAGGCTTATAAAAGTTACTGGGATCCACACCGTCCTTTTTATCCGAGCCCATTTTTACTTTCACCTTCCTGCCTTCGTCTTCAACCTCTGGCCGCTCTGAAGAATACAGGCTCGAGCAACAGTACTCCTTCGCAATCCAAGGACGAACCAAGCATCCCTCTGACTCCAAATGGCGATCCAAGTCGACATCCCGAAGGTAAGACTCATTCTCCATTCAATCCAACCTCTCTGCATGGTTCTTTTCCCCGCAAAAATCTGGTTTTATCCCCATTCTTTTTCTGATTCGTCCCTTCTTCTTCAAATCCTAGGAGCTGTATAATAAGATAGTGATCCCACTCGCCGGTTCCAACCTCAGCTGCCTAGGCCCAATGGGCAATCCAGACCCCACCTTCTTCATTAATGCAGAAACCAACCGGGTACCGTTCAGATCCGAGCGCTTTGATCTAGTACTGTGGAAGGACACATTCCGCTCATGGCCCAAGCCAACTAAAGGATGGAAGAACTGGTACCTGAGAGTAGTCAGATCACAGCAAGTGTACTGGCAAGAGCGTAACTTGGATCAGTGTGTTAGGCTCTCAATTGCCGATATGGAGAAGAACGAAAACTTGATGATGGCAGCCTCATACTTCTGGTCCGACAGCATGAATGCTTTCCTCTTTAGGCATGGACCGGCTACCCCAACCCTTGCCGATGTCTATATGCTGACCGGCTTGGACATCACCTCTGCCGATACGTTTAGCCTTTTCAACAGGAAAGCTGAGCATAAGGTGAACACCCGGAACATCGACGGCTGGACGGGCTATATCAAAGAGAACCAGAAGACCGGATCGGTAACTCAACGGGAGCATGCCATCTTTTTAAACATGTGGTTGGAAAAATTCATTTTTTGTGGCAAAACCATAGGTCCGACCACCATGCACCTCCCAGCGGCTGAACTACTTGCCGATGGAACGAGGCTCCCTCTAGGCAGGTATCTTCTTGGATCAGTTTACCGATTGCTGCATCAAGTATCCAATAAGCTACTGCTAGGAGAGCCTATCGGCAATCTCAGAGGTCCTTGGTGGTTTGTCAATCTATGGCTGAACGCACACATGCACAAGGCCCTCCAGTTTGACTTATTTGCCCAACAATTCCCGAGGGACATATCGGAGGATTACCGATATGGGGATGATGAATCAGCAACTCGCCCTCCGCTTAACTTTGGAGAAACCATCATAGTACTGCCAGGTACCGATGCCGATGCAGAGCACTTCGGCTATTATTTCCAGAAGTTCTACAACGGACTTCCCTCCTCAGAACGGACCTGGTGGCCGTATCTTGATGAACACAACCAGTTCCCGCTGTTGTTCAATTTGACCGATGTGAGCCTGCCCGAAAACCAAGCAATCATGAGGGCCAGCATTACTCCCGAGCCATTCCAGTAAATATCTTTGGATCTGGGAAGAATGCCCCACCATCCTATGAGTTCTACTATCCATCGGCAGCAGCGAGACAACTGGCATTTGGCCAACTGCCGATCAAGCTCTGCTACTCTAAGGTAGTAAGACCCAGGCAGGCAATCTCCAGTAATCTGGACTGGAATAAAGTCATCAGCCTTCCTGCTGATGCCGATCTGTCAGACCTCGACTTATCTTCCTGGTCGCCAACCTCCTTCATCACCAACGAATTCAAGTCTTGGTGGCAAGAGTGGAAGTGCCAGCTACTCGCCAAGTCTTCGCACTATTATCGGCACTTGATCAACGCCGATTACATCATCCCCGACGACGCAGTAAGTCTGCTATCCGATGTACTTTCATTACTTTATTTGTCATCGGTATCAACACCTAACTCCTTTGCACCTTTGCGCCTGACAGGCCGATGATCCAGTCCCCACAACGAGCAACAGTGGTAGGCCTTTTAATCTTCAGATAATGGGCCCTGTATCGATCATCGGTAACAAAGCTCCGACGTTGGCCGCCTTCACGCCTCAATAGGTACCCACGCCGACACCTTCAAAAGCTCAGGCTACATCGACTGCCGCTATTGCCTTGACGCAAATTTATGTAGTAAACTCATCTTTACTTATACCGATTACATGCTGTTTCATCGGCAACATTTATCTTGTATAACTCGCTTTGTATTCAGGCGCTATGGTGATCGGCATCTGCTTCCATCGGGCAAACACCTTCTAGCCCGGTTGCCGATGCCCCCCGGTCTTCAAAGTGGGTCGGCTCCCTGCCACTGCACCGACGAAGAAGAGGTGCTTGAGGTTGGCTTCTCCTCCACCATCGGCTCCAACTGCGCCATCAACCGCCGATGTGCAAATAGCAGGACCGCCTCTGGTTCCAGTCGCACCAACCACCGGTGGGTCGTTGACAGAGCCTCCATCGGCTTCCGTGCCTGATCAGCCGATGGATGACATCCCCGACCAGGAGACAGCAGCTGCTGCAACAACCGAAGTGGCCTCGGCATCGGTACCGACGGGGCTCAATGAAGAAGCAGCATCCGCCGTAGCAGCGGAGGTAGCATCAGCATCGGCACCGTCAGCCGATGGAAGGGCGGCATCGCCACCACGTGAACCGGCCGCCACATCGGAAGCAGCGCCGATAATAACACCACCGGCAGTGCCGACTCCTTCTCCGGCTCAATCATCGGCATCTGCGGCCGTCGTCCATGATGAAGCTGGACCATCCAGCATACCAAGTCCTAGGCAGGAGATTCGCTTTAAGACGGTAAGTTAATCACCCTAAAGTTTTCAGTACAATTTTCCGATTGGCAAACTCTAACTCCTGTTTTCAGGCCCAGGATTCTCCAGACAGTCTCTTCTCCTACAACTTGAACCCTCAGGACGAAGATGAACACCCAAGCCGCATTCGAGCAGATAGTCTGTTCTCCTTCGCAGTCGACGTCCCTGATGATGAGGAAGAGGAAAGCTCCGTCCCAGCTCTATCGGCAGAAATCAAGTCCAGACTTGAAGAACTGCTCTCCCTGCTACTGCAAGACACATCTTAACTCGTCCAGGACTCATCGGCAGCAAGGATTACATTCAAGGATATCCAAAGCCATCTTTCCGCCGATGCAGCAGAAGCCCTTCTCCAGGCAACCTTCCTTGACATCAAGCAGATCCAGTACCAGAGGCTTACTCGTCGCATTGCCGATAGAGCTGCCCAAGCCAAGAACGAGGATGAGAAGCTCAAATTCAAACACGTTGCCGATGAGAAGCACAGAAGCATTGGTCAAGAAAAAGTCTCCATCGGCAACCTTGACCAAGAAATCTCCCGACTGTCGGCAAGGAAGGAGGAGCTACTGACGGAGCTGCAAAAGGTTGAGGGGGATCTGACGGCTGCCAACCAGCAAAAGACCCAACTGTCCGATTCCATCGGGGTCTTGCGGCAAGAAAGAGACCATAATGCCCGACAAGCCATCCTATGGAAGAAGAAAATCAAGCCGGTTGAGGGCTCTGCCGATGCCGACGCCAAGGAGATGGATGAAATAGAGCAAATTCGCCTGCGTGCAAGGATGTAACCTGATACTTAATCTCGACTTGTAATATAATGCCAGTTTGTTTTTACCGATGTTTTTATAATTTTTCTTTTCATCGGCATTCGACTGAGCACTATGCATCTACCCATATGCTAGGGTAATATCTTTTTAAGTATTTGCCGTTGATCGCCCTAGAAAACGCCACTCCTTCGAAAGTTTCCAAAATGTACGCATTTCCAGGAGCAGACTGTTTTATCCGATAAGGACCTTCCCAATTAGGGGACCACTTCCCAAATTTAGAGCTCTTAGTCCCAATCGGTAAAATCAACTTCCAAACCAAATCGCCATCGGCAAATTCCTTCACCTTTACTTCCTTGTCATACCATCGGGCAACCCTCTTCTTGTTCTCTTTAATACTAATTAATGCCCTCAACCGATGACCTGCCAAATCTTCTAACTCATCTTTCATCAGAGTAATATAATCATCGGTCGTCAACTGATCCTGAAAAGATAATCGCCTAGAACCAGTTTTAATTTTCCAAGGTAGGACAACATCGTGTCCATAAACCAACTGATACGGTGAGACCTTGGTTGCACCATGACAAGCCATCCGATATGACCATAAAGCTTCGTTTAATACCACATGCCACCTTCTAGGGTTTTCCTCAATCTTGCGTTTTATAAGCTTAATGACTCCCTTATTAGTCGCTTCAGCTTGACCATTAGCTTGGGCATAATAAGGAGAAGAATTCAACACCTTGAAACCATGCTAGCAGCAAAGTCATCAAACTCCCCCGATGTGAACATAGTCCCTTGATCGGTAGTGATAGTGTGAGGAATACCGAATCGGTAAATGATGTGCTCCTTAACGAAATCCACCATATTTGCCGATGTCACCTTCTTCAAGGGGATTGCTTCGACCCACTTGGTAAAGTAATCGGTAGCAACAAGTATGAACTTGTGCCCCTTGCTTGATGGCGGATAAATTTAGCCGATGAGATCAATAGCCCATCCTCTGAACGGCCAAGGCTTGATTATAGGATTCATTGCCGATGCAGGTGCCCTTTGCACATTACGAAACTTCTGACAGTCCTGGCACCCCTTGAAATAATTGAAGCAATCTTCAAGGATCGTCGACCAATAATATCCATTCCGCCTAATCATCCACTTCATCTTGTATGCCGATTGATGCGCTCCACATACACCTTCATGGATCTCGCCCATCAACTCTTTCGATTCCTCTTTGCCAAGACATCTAAGTAAAACTCCATCAATCGTCCGATAATACAGCTCATTATCAAGGAGCACATACTTAGTAGCTTGGAACCTCAGACGCCTTTCAACTTTTCTAGATGGATCCCTCAAGTAATCGGAATTCTCCTTTTTCCAGTCATTGACAACTATTACCGATGTCGTGACTTCTTGAATCGGCTGATATCCCGAGGCATTCTGTGCTAACCGATTGGCCTCTTCATTATGCAACCTTGGAATGTGTTCAAGGCGGTATTCTTTGAATTACTTTAACAACTGCAAACACCGCTCATGAACAGCAATCAAAACTTCACTTCGGCACTCATATGTCCCGATCAATTGGTTAATCACCAACATAGAATCGCCGAAGATTTCAACAGCATCGGCACGCACTTCCCTAAGTAACTCCAATCCCTTAAGTAAAGCCTGGTATTCAGCTTGATTGTTTGTTGAAGTAGCAACAATCGACAACGAAATCTCGTACCTCTGTCCTCGGGGTGAAATCAAGAGAATACCGATACCTGCTCCACCCTTGCATGTAGACCCATCAAAGAATAGAGCCCAAGGAGCAATTTCAACAAAGTTCACCACATTGCAGTGCTGAGTAACAAAATCGGCCATCACCTGACCCTTAACAGCCTTAGCCGATTCATACCTTAGGTCAAACTCTGATAGTGCCAAAATCCACTTACCGATTCGTCCACTCAAAATCGGCATTGGCAGCATGTACTTGACCACATCATCTTTGCAGACAACAGTGCATTCGGCCGACAGTAAATAATGTCTTAATTTAATGCAAGAGAAGTATAAACATAAGCACAATCTTTCTATGGCCGAATACCTGGTTTCAGCATCCACCAATCTTCTGCTCAGGTAATATATTACATGCTCCTTCCCTTCAAACTCTTGAATTAAGGCTGATCTGATAACACCGTCATCGGCAGACAAATATAACCTGAAAGGCTTCCCGTGTTGAGGTGGAACCAAGACTGGAGGATTCACCAAATATTTCTTAATCTGCTCTAAGGCTGACTGCTGCTCTTCTTTCCATGTAAACTCTTGATCGGCTTTCAACTTTAATAGAGGACTAAAAGACTTAATCTTACCAGATAGATTGGATATAAATCTTCTAATGAAATTAATCTTGCCGATCAGAGACTGCAACTCAGTCTTGTTGGTAGGAGCAACCACCTTGTTAATTGCATCAATAGACTTCCTGCCGATTTCAATGCCTCTCTGATGCACCATGAAACTCAGAAACTGACCTGCCGATACGCCAAACGCGCACTTGTTAGGATTCATCTTTAACCCATGTTCCCTGGTACACTCCAATATTTTCCGCAAATCGGCAAGATGCTTTCTGAAGTCTCCAGACTTAACCACCACGTCATCAATGTAGATTTCAACTATTGTACCGATGTACTTATGAAAGATAAAATTCATCGCCCTCTGATAAGTAGCACCGGCATTTTTCAAGCCAAAAGTCATGAACACCCATTCAAACAAGCCAACGTGACCTGGACATCGGAAAGCAGTCTTGGATATGTCTTCTTCAGCCATGAATATTTGATTATACCCAACATTACCATCCATGAAGCTAATAATCCGATGTCCAGCAGCAGCGTCGATCAGCAGATCGGCAACGGGCATCGGGTAGCCATCCATTGGCGTAGCCTTGTTAAGGTTCTTGAAATCAATGCACACACGAAGTTTTCCATTATTTTTATACACAAGAACCACATTAGAAATCCAATTGGCATATCGGCATTGCCGAATAAATACAGCTTCGATCAACTTGGTAATCTCAGCCTTAATATCGGGTAAGATAGTAGGATTGCATCGGCGTGCCGGCTGCCGATGTGGCTGGAAACCAGACTTGATGTGTAACCGATGTTCAACTATCGATCGGTCTAAACCAGGCATCTCTGTATTATCCCAAGCAAAACAATCTTTATTCTCTTCCAATAAATCGGTTAACTGCTGCTTACATTGGGAATCTAACTTAGCACTAATAAAAGTAGGCCTAGGTTTACTACCATTGCCGATGTCGATCTCGAGCAAGTCATCGGCAGACGTAAAGCCCTGCCCCAATTTTCCATCATCGGCGAACTGATCCATTAAGACTCCTCCTCAGGACCGACTGCTTGGATCGGCTTGATGCAGTAATCGGCAACTTTGAGGAACTCTTTATCCCAGGCTTCGCCAGATATACACCTGGTCTGCTCATAAGTGTCCAACTCTGCCGATGCAACAGTAGATGGGGCTTCACCGCGGACGACTTCAATTCTGTCCCCGATCCACTGTACCAGGCTCTGATGCATAGTAGAAGGGATACAACAATTAGCATGGATCCAATCCCTTCCGAGGAGCAAGTTGTAAGTGCCTTTGCCACTGATTACAAAGAACGTTGTCGGCAAAGTCTTACTGCCGATGGTTAAGTCAACGCATACGGCTCCCATGGCGGTTGACACATTGCCTTCGAAGTCCTTGAGCTTCATGTCGGTCTCGACCAAGTCCTGATCACCTTTGCCAAGCTTTCTGAACACGACATAGGGCATTATATTGATCGATGCACCACCATCCACTAGCATCTTGGTCATCGGCTGACCATCCACTTTGCCCTTAGCAAACAGAGCCCTTAAGTGTTGCCTCTCATCATCGGCAGGCCTTTCAAAGATAGCCATCATCGGATCCAGCACCAATTGTGCCATATCGGCAGCCTCTTCATCATCGCTGACGGGCGCCATGAACTCCATCGACAACATGACAACCATGTTTATATTTGCCGATGGGCCCCTGTCCTTACGCTTCGGCCTCCATTGCTTCTCTCTCGAGGGTTCTGCACTGTCATACAGGTCGTCGCGGCGCTGGCGCTGAATCCTCCTCTTCTGGGTCTTAGTCAAACCCTTAGGGCACCATGGAGGAAGCTTGGTCTTCCAGACAGGTTGGTGCTGTTCCCCCCTGCTTACATCGGCACTTCTTCCGATGTTGGGATCTCTGGAGAATATCTCTTCGTCAGGCACTCTAGCATTGGCCAACTCCTCCAGCTCCCCCCTGGTCAACACGCCTGCCAAGCCGATCATGGGCACTGAGCCTGCCCCCAGTCGGTCATGTGCCGATCTGCTCTCTCTGAGCGGCCTGGCGTACCTGGGTGCCTGATCATCAAAACAAGGTATCTTACCTGACCGATCGGCTATGTAGTACCCATTGCACTCTGGACAGTTATCGGTAGTGGGCAGCTTGATGCCTTCCTCCCAGCAATGAACGAAGAAGGGACACCTCCAGTGGTCTTTATGTCGAAGCCATTCCCGATGCTCTTCTTCTTCTTGCCGATACCGTTCCTCACGTGATTGCCGATGATATCGCCTTGGCTATTTGTGAGTGATAACCACCCCAGGAGCCCTGTTGGCGCTATTACCCTCATCGGCAACCTCCTTGCCCTTTCTGTCATCGGCAAACCTCCTTGCGTCGTGCTCGGACACTTGGCGGTTAGGGTCTACCGATGAATTCCTTCTGGCAGCTTCCGATGTCAGCACTTTGGTTTTTTCGCTGATTTCCACCATATTGTTGGGGAACGGGTGCTGATCTATCTTCATCGGTTTCTAGGCTTTAGCGTTTTCGAACTTAATACACCCAGACTCGATCTCCGACTGCAACTGCTGCCTGAATACTTTGCAGTCATTGGTACTGTGTGAGGTTGCGTTATGCCACTTGCAGTACCTAATCTTCTTGAGCTCTTCGGCCGATGGAATCACTTGGTTGGGCGCCAACTTGATTCGCCCCTCTTGCAGCAACAAGTCAAACATCCTATCGGCCTTGGTGATGTCGAAAGTGAACCTCTCAGTCTCCTTTTGGCTGAACGGACAAGACACAGGCTTCTTATCCTTCACCCATTCGGCCGCATCGACATTCAGTTCTTCATCTGATCCGGAATCTTCTTCTCTCCCGATGAAGGTCACCTTCTTGTTCCACGTCTTCCTGGGCTCAAAGGCTTTGATATCCTGATCGGCAATCCTCTGCACCAGGTGACTTAGGCTCTCAAACTCTTGGGACGCGTACTTGTCCTTGATGTGCGGCAGTAACCCCTGAAAGGCCAAATCTGCTAGTTGCCGATCATCAAGCACCAGACTGTAGCACTTGTTTTTCACGTCCCGCAGTCTTTGCACAAAACTCTCTACTGATTCGTCGTTGCGTTGCCTCATCTTGACCAAATCGGTAAGCTTCTTCTCATGTATGCCAACAAAGAAGTACTTGTGAAATTGCCTCTCCAGATCGGCCCATGTAATTATAGAATTTGGAGGCAACGATATGAACCATGTGAATGCCGATCCAGACAATGATGAAGAGAACAATCTCACCCTTAATTCCTCCCTGTTGGTAGCTTCTCCGCACTGGATAATGAAGCGGTTGATATGCTCCATTATTGACGTGTCGTCTTGGCCGGAGAATTTGGTAAAATCGGGCACCTTGTACCGATTTGGAAGAGGAATCAAGTCATATGCAGGTGGGTACGGAGTCCGATAGGAGTACGTGTTGACCTTGGGTCTGATTCCGAATTGCTCTTTTACGACCTCGGCAATCTTACCGACCCAGTACGCGTCCTGCTCTTGCCGACTCATTGGCTGATTGTCGACTGGTGGAGTCGGCTGATGCGCCTCTTGAAGATGTGCAGTAGTCGTGGGCGCAGCACCAATCATCTGAACGCTATGCATCGGTTGACTTACCGATGGATAGTTTGGCACACTTGGCGGACTTGGCTGAACCATCACAGTCATCAGTTGCTGTACCGATGGTCCGCTCTGAGTGTAAGTTGGGCCTCCATAATAATACATCGGCGCGCCAGGCTGCTGAGCTGGCGGCTAGTTGACCCATCCAGAATTGTAGATCATCGGCATATGGCTTGTCGATGGTTGATAGTTGACTGGAGCATGCGGTTCTTGAATTCTAGAGCAATTAATCACCAGATTACCCTGGGGGACCGGCACTCTAGCTTGAGAATTCGCCACCAGAGATTGACTGCCAGTGGTTATAATGTGTTTCATCGGCACAGAGCTTGCCGATGGTGGCATCAGAGGTATCTTGGGGATTACTTGGAGATCGCTGATGGCACTTGTATGGTTGGAGCAGGCGCAGAGTTGTGCATCATATGGGCCATCGGCTGTGACTGCATTGCCGATGCCGTAGAGTTCCTCCAGGCTGAACTGTCTCCCTGCACCAGATTAGAACCAACATATAGATTCGGAGGCATACCGTATCCCCACCAGTTAGCGGGGGCTGGCCCTGAAGTTGCCGACGCGGCCGGATCTGTGTTGAACTTGGTGAAGTCGCCAGCGTTCGGTCTTGGTGATGTAGCCACATCGGCAGACGGTTCCACAGGGGTGGAAGACGCCATTTGGGCCGCCGATGGGCTTGCAGATGCCAATCCAGGTTGATGGTACGCTGGACCGACATATCGCAGTGCATGCCCTTCTTTGAATGTTTGTGCGAAGGCATTGTAGACAGTATTGGACAACACACTGGAGTGGTTAATCAATGCCTGATTTACGGCAGTATTAACCATCTCTTGCAGCTTACCAGGGTTGGCGTCGAACGTGACCTGCCGTGGCAACGGCGGATCCTGCTTCTGAATTGCTTCGCCGCTCCTGCTGAGGCTGAAGGACTTGAGATACAGCTGCTTGTATTCCTCCATAGTCCACTCCATGGCCTGCTTCTGATCATCTCTTAGATCGGCCTTAGAGACTTCAATGACATTCCTCTGGTTGACATCGGCGTGATCACCCATGCCAAATGCGTAGATTTGTATAATCGTGTCCCACTGGGCGTGCCAAAAGAGGTGTTGACACAAAAAGCATCAGATCTGTGAACACCTCGGGCTATTACCCAAAGCTCGGTATTCCAGAGGCGTGCCAGTCGATTTGACCAATCAATCGACAAGGATGATAACTAGAACAAACTAAACGAGACGACAGCAATGCGCCCGAACGTCAAGGCTTAGATTGATCAAGGATAACTAGAGGAGAGCTGAACGAGGCAAACAGTGATGCACCCGGATTGCCAAAGCTCAGAGGTACTCCCACGTGGAACTAGCAAGGATTTGATGGAGATCAGGATGATGCAGCCCGTCGAAAGCTTGAAGAACTCGTTGATAGCTATAACTAATGCATAAAAAGGGTAAATTGCGATAAAAGGTAGAATAAGATAAAATTGGTTTGTTTTTTGATTTGGATTGTATATATTCCATAGCCCTCGGGCACATATTTATACTCCCGCATGGAGAGTTGTACAAAGACACGACACATATCCTTCCTAAAACAAACTCCTACTTTAAAGGAAACTGACTCGCGCAGGAGCCGGATACAATATTTATTTCCTAAACAAACACACCTATTTTAAAGGAAAATAGATGACCCATGCAAGAGTCGGACTCAAACTACTATAATAATACTGGTACAAAACACCAGTTTCCTTATCCTTCTTTTCGATGGAAACTTCCCATCGGCAGACCCCTTCAATCCGCACCTTCCTTCTTTGGCCACTTGTAATCCATTGCTGCCGCTAAGTGCTAAGTCACACCATCGGCATCGGCAACGTTTTCCCGATCGGCAATCGGCAGCATTTCTTCATCGGCAATCGGCAACCACCCTCTATCGGCAATCAGCAATGAGCCCTTATCGGCAATCGGCAACCATCTTCCATCGGCAATCGGCAAGCCATCGACAATGCCTTTTCATCGGCAATCAGTTTCAGTAAGACTTCACTAATCAATTTGTCGGCAAAGCTCATCAGCTTCCATCGGCAACGCACTTGGTCTTCCCGCAGCACTCTCCCATCGGCAACATCAGCCCAAAAATTCTCCCGATGCCGATGGAGAACGGCGACTGACCAGTCAAGCCTTAGTCCATTTGACATGTGTCGAAAAACGGTGTCAACACAACCTAGCCTTATTGCGCACTACCACCCCATCCTCACTTTGTTTATTTTTGAAAACCCATTTGTACCTATGGGGTGGCAACTAGGTGGTGGAGGAACTAAGACCCAAACATGGGTTCGCTCAAAGTTTTCTAACTCCTCATGCATGACATTAACCCAATTCGGATCCATCAAAGCGTGTCCAACATCTCGGGGCTCAAAAGACGCGACAAAAGCCGAATGAGCAAAGTGAGAGAGATAGAACCTGGACCGCGTGACTCGATGGTCAATATCACCGATGATGTTCTCCGGTGGGTGCTGCTGCTGGATGTAGCGGGGAGCCTGCCTGGACGAAGTGGCCTCCCCCTCGACAGCAGCTGGAGCTCCCTCAGGTACAACGGGCACCGACTAAGGAAGCTGCTCGAACTGCCCCCAAGTAGAGGAAGTAGACGGGTCGGGGCTGTGAGCCGAAGTGGACGTTGCAGGGTCGACGGGGGCAGCTAGTGGAGTCGGCTCGGGATCACCCCAATCGGCATCGTCCTGCTCCTTCTCCACAAAGATGCTAGTGTTCACCTCATCATCACCTGCAAGCTCAAAAGCGGTGGAAATACAGGGCATAGTTTCATCGAAGGTAATCTCACAAGTCTCCATCACTCGGTTAGTCTCAAGGTTAAGAGCACGATAAGCACGAGAGTGAGTAGAATAACCAAGAAAGATACCGTCAGAAGATCGAGACTCAAACTTGTCCAACTTACCGCCCTTTTTGAGGATGAAGCACCTGCACCCAAACACCCGTAGGTGACTTACCTTGGGTGGTCTCCCAAATCACAGCTCATAAGAGGTCTTCTTCTTGAAAGCTCGGAGAAAAATGCGATTGGAAACATAGCAAGTAGAACTGATCGCTTCAGCCCAATACCACCTAGGAGTCCTATGCTCATCGAGCATCGTCTTGGCCATCTCAACAAGGGTCCAATTCTTGCGCTCAACAACACCATTCTGCTGGGGAGTGTGAGGTGAGGAAAACTGGTGATCGAGACCCAAAGAAGAACAAAGAGTTGCAAAGTGAGCATTCTTGAATTATGTGCCATTATCACTGCGGATAGCTCTCATGGCATTCTTAGGTAGCTCATTTTGCAATCTCAAAATCAGATCTCGAACAAGTGGAAAAGCCTCATCCTTACTCTCCAAAAATAACACCCACGAGTATCTCGAGTAGTCATCAATGACTACAACCACGTACCACTTCCCTCCTTTCGACCTGACCCGAGCTGGACCAACTGTGTCCATGTGTAAGAGCTCACCGGGTTGAGTGGTCATGATCTCAGTCACAGGAGGATGGGAAGCAGCAACCATCTTGCCATGCCTGCAAGGATGACAAACCAAGTCCTTCTCGAACTTCAGCTTTGGCAATCCTTGGATAAGGTCCATCGAGCTAAGCCTTGCAAGCAAGTCGAAGCTAAGATTTCCCAATCTCCTATGCCACTTCCAAAGCTTGGAAGAAGAACCGGCAAGAAGACATCGAGAAGGTACAGAAGAGATAGTAAAATCCGCACGAAAAACCTTCCTGAAGGGTAAAATCCAGCAAACAAGCTCACCCCGAGAGTCTAAAATCTGAGAGAGATTAGGCTTGAAACTCACTTCAAAACCGTCATCAAGGAGTTGCGAAACCCAAAGAAGGTTAAAATGAAAATTCGCAACCAAAGCAACATCCTTGAGGACAAAAGAAGAGTTCACTCGGATCGACCCTCGGGAGACAACCTTACCTTTACTCTTGTCCCCGAATGTAATGAACTCGGTGTGGCGCCCAGGGTCGAGGCTGGAGAACCACTTGGCACTTCCGATCATATGGCATGAGCATTCGGAATCCACAAGCCAAGTCTCCTCCAGTCCTCCTTCCTACATCAATAAAAAGACATATGGTGAGCAAATGAAGCAACACTAGGGTTAGTAAACTGTGAAGGATACCAGTGTTGTCCCATTTGCCCAAAGAATGGGTTAGGAGAAAAACCAAACATCTCCTGCCCCACGGAGGGATAGCGATCAACACGATAGGGAAAACGTGGTCCGCTAGAGAAGGGTGGAGTAAAGCCACCGCCACGAGGCCCGTAGTCGAATGGGTCACGACCGGTACCCCGTCGGGCACGACCACCATGTGGTCTCGCCTCCTGAGGCCTAGCACCTTGAGGCATTGCACCTCTAGGCCTAGGTGTGCGCCTCTGAACTTCCGGTTCACGCACCCCAACTGGTGGGTGGTACAGTCCCGATTGTTCAACTCAACCTGCCGTCGATCATCTCTCTTCCTTCTAAAGCAAAACTCAGCTAAGTGCCCATCCCACTCACAATACTCACAATGGTACCTCACCACACTCTTGGTAGGCACTCTCTTGTTGGGTTGGGTGGCTCGAGCTTTCTTAGGAAGGGGATCACTAGAGATGTCTGGCAATGTGTCAAGTGGGTTGCGAAGATGGTTCGGTTTGACAATCCACACTTGCTTTTGTGGAGTGGTTTTAGGTGGCTCTTCAAACGCACCATCTCTCGCAGGTAGCTTGGTAGGGTCGGTAGGCTAAGGTGGGGAAAACTTGGTGAATTTGGGAGCTGTGGTGGGTTTCTCACTCGCACTCACACCACTGCACTCACCAATCTTACCGAAAATGCTATCATCCTTCCCACCTATAGCAAAGCCTACTCCCGTGTTGCCAGCTCGCTTGCATTGGCTAAGCAACATCCCCAACTACGGCTCTCGGTAAGACACCTAGCTCAAGATGGACCGAAAGTATGTGTTTTCTTCCTCGGTATGCATCTTGTCGTATCTGCACGACACGATCTCAAGCTCCAAAGCCTCAAAGCGATCCAACTCTCTAGTGCTATCTGAGCTGACCTTCTCTAGCATAACAATCCTAGCATCTCTCTGTGCCAGCTCAGAACGCAAAGCCTAAGCAATACTTGCACATACCAAGTAAGCTAGGCCTAGCCTTCAGCTCACTGATATCCTCAAGTAGAGTGCCATACTTGTCCTGGAGAATGACAAGATCAGACATGTGAATGGCGCAAGCATCACACTCTACCTCCTTGGTAACCACCACCAACGACTTAGCAAAATCTAGCTCATGAAGCACGCTAAGGTACTTCGCCTTAAAGTCGTTCCTCTCACAAGCGGCACGCTTGAGGAAAGCATCCTGACTAAGCAAGGTTTTGTTCAGGGACTCAAGCTTGAGAGAGAGGGATTCGACGGTGGGTGATACCTCGGGTGTGTCGGAGTCATAGTCGGAGTCATCCTTGCACTTGCCAACCTTGCCTTCTTCAATCACCATGGTGCAAAAGCCACTGTGCTTGACATCAGCGTAGAATCATAGGCCGTTGAACTTGTCCTCAGCCTTTCCCTTCGACTCATCTTCGCTTGAGGAAGAACCTCCGTCGAAGGAGGCAGTGATGTTGCTGAGGGATGCGAGGAAGGCTCGGTGCTTGGCCTTCACCTTGTCGATCACCTTCTTCGAAGACCTTCGGTTGTAGCCGCTCTTGTCCTTGTGCTTGTCCTCGAAGTGGTGCTCGCGCTTGTCCTTGCGCTTGGTGAAGTCACTCGCAACTTTCTTGGGGCAGTTTGCGATGAAGTGATCCTCATCACCGCAATGGTAGCACCCCTTGGCCGAGCCACCACGTCGTCGGTTCAAACGGTTGTTGTGAAACCGTGAGAACCTAATGATGACCAAAGCCAGCTCATCATCTCCAAGGGCCTCCACTTGCTCCTCTATCACAGAAATTAGAGACAAAGCGAAAAAAGAGTGTGAAGGGTCAGAGGAGGAAGAAGACGTACCGTCGGGGCCAGAAACCAACTCCATAGATGGTTTCGACGGGTTTTCAAGCTTGGGCCGTGTCTGGTGGAAGTGAGTGAACATCCCGTCAACAGATTCGCCGGCCAACTGAACAAAGTTCTCGTACTCTCTACGGTACGTGTCGAAGAGTCTGGACTTGATCTGAGGGTTGCCCTCATGATATCTTAGGAGTGTTTGCCAGATCTCCCGTGCCATAGTGAGACTAGAAACTCGCTCAAACTCAGGAAGAGACAAACTTGAGAAGAGAATGCTACGGGCTCTTGAGTTTGACGCATGTTGCGTAACTTGAAGCTCGTTGATCCGAGCGCCAAGAACCACATAGTCCTCATTCTCACAAATCTCCCAAATCTTCGAATCAAGCCCTTGAAGGTAAGCGGACATGCGCACCTTCCAATAGGAGAAATTCGTTCCATCGAAGAACGGAGGTTTGTCTGCACCTCGCTCCATGTCGCCTTCGCGGATCAAGAACCGTGTAAGGTGGATTGATCCTTAACCGGCTCTGATACCAATTGAAGGACCGAGAACAGCGACCAGAGGGGGGGGGGTGAATGGGAGCCAAATAAAATTCCCTTTCGGAAACTTCTATTGCTTGACCCTTGTCCCAAAATAACGCCCAAAACTCGAGCCCGGAAGAAACGACTCGCACACGACCCACAGGTGGGTGGACACCTTAGGAAGGACCCTAGAGGTACAACGGAGCAGTCAAAGATGGATGAAAACCAACACACGAAAGACCAGAGGCAAAACAAGCTTCCTAGGGAATCCCGGACTGTCCGGCCTTTGGGCCCGGACTGTCTGCCGTTCAAACGGTGAAAACCACAAGATTCTAGACAGCTCCCTGGTCCAGTCCCGGACTGTCCGCGCTAGGTTGCCGGACTATCCACGCCCGATAATAGGGGAGGCTCGGACTGTCCACGGGCTGCGCCGGACTGTCCGCTGGCAAAAACCCCCAAAACACAAGGTTCTGTGTTGCTGCTGGACGAGCTACAGGCCACTCGCGGACTGTCCGTGACTTGGCGGCGGACTGTCCCCGACCAGATCAGTCAAGTGGCTCGAGGAGCCTCTGTTTGACCCCGAACGGTGTCGCGGGTCAGGCCCGGACTGTCCGCGAGTCTCTGGACAGACGCGATTTGGGGTGATTTTAAATCTCCTCCCCCAAACCCTTCCACAAATCTTCACCAATAGCAACCAAATTTTGTGGGCATGATCCCAAGGGTCTTGAGTAGCTATCCCTAGAGAATCATCGCTCAATCTGGATTGAAACAATGGGCGTAAATGAATTTCGGGAAAAACTCAAAAACGAAGAACACGAAATAGAATTTGCCCGATCTACGTGCTCAAGATGTTTGGGGCAAAGCCCTTCGGCGCAAATCTTCTATTCGTGATCCTACACAACTTGGTTCAAACGGAATCACAAACTCGCTCTTAATCAAGAGAAATCATCGCATGAACTTAGAGGATTAGAGAGGAGCAAAAACACGATTAGCGAAGAACACAAGCAAAGGAGACACAATCACGAAATCAAAGCCGCCATGGCTTACGGAGGGTAAGGCCTCCGATTCCCATCAAAATCAAAGTGCAAAACCTTACACTAGGGACCTCATGAACTAGAGAGAGAAAGTAGAGAGAGAGAGAGGTGGTGCAAATGACTAGGGTTCAAGAGGTGGGATGAGGGATACCCCTTCACCCCCTACTTATCGGGCTTTGGCTATTTCCCAAAGACCCCCTAGATACACTGAGTGAAGTACCTAGCCTAAGCATTGCAGTCCAAGCTCCGGAAAATATCTCACGCATTTTGAATGGACGACCCCGCTTCCTGCCAGGAGTTGCCGTCGCCTCGACGCAACCTCCCGGATTCCGCCACGTGCCATCCTCGCTTCCTCGGAAGCTCCGCCCGGGTTTTGAAGCCCAAACCTGCGAAACCCGCCACCGGTAGCTTTTGGCTCAACTACCGAACCCCGAGTTTTGAGGCCCAAACTCGGAAACCGTCCACCGGTGGTTTTGCGGACCAAACCACCAAACCGCTCAACTCGAGCCACCTTGTCCTCGCCCGGTCGGACTCCGAGTCCCATGAGCCTCTGCTCGACCCACTTGTCCGCCACTTGACTTGGTCGACTCGGTCTACCTCCATGTCTTGTCGCACTCGCCGGTGCCAAGCACTAGCCACCACAGCTAGTCCGTCGGCGCCCATGGTCCCTCAGTCCGAGCCCCGCTTCCGCCCTTCACCGCTCTCAGTCCATCGGCACGGCAAGCCTCTACTCGACCTTCTCCACGCCATTGACCACTGTCACTAGGCATAGCACCTGCACACCACAAGCTGATAGACAGGCACACATTTGCTTTCGCAAAGGTTAGTAGTAAACTCTCAAACTAAAACACTCAAGTGTTGAGCAATCACTCATCATAAAACTGAACATAGATGGGTACTTATCCACCATGTGTTCGCACTCCTCCTTCTCACTTCTTCTCCAAGTGTGAGCTCTTTTCTGCTTTCTCCTTAGCCTCCATCCTTGCTCCACCACTTGTCATCCTTACTTCTTCTTAGTGTACTAAACCTACTCAAACACTTAGAGCTAGGTTAGTACTTAGGTTTCATCAATTACCCAAAACACTAGAAATCTTTCAATCTCACCATTTTTGGTAATTGATGACAACCCATATAAAATGATATGAAATATGATTTTGATTTCAACCCAAAATTCTTGACACCACTTGACATCACTTGAGAACAAGGATGATGTAAGAAGGTGGTCAATCATTTCTAAGTTGGTTTGATAGTGTTAACTCCTACATGTGTGCGCTTCAATGAATATGAATCAATCTTTGCACACATGCTTAGATAGAACTTTTGGAGGGGTGAACAACTAGCAAACTATGACATGATGCTAAGGTTTTAAGAATAGACCTTTGAAGCATGATACCAATCGAAGTGTGGCTTTCATAGTTCTCTTAGCAACATGGTTAGCTTGATACCAATTGGATTACATACTAAACAAGAGAGGATATCTAGCTAACTTCCTATGCATGCTAGTGATCAAGTCATCAATCAAGATTACAACTAGTCATGCACCACACAAGCAAGAAACCACTTGGAAACTCACAAAACTTTAAAGCAACCATATGAGTGAATGCACATTCAAATGCAACAAATTGTTCATAGGCTTTCTCCCCCTACTTGTGTGCTCAAATTTTAATTTTTCATTTTTCAAAACCCTATTTCTCCATATTTTAACATATTTCTCCCCCTAACTATGGTCATTTTAGCACAATTTCTCCCCCTTTGTCACACATTACCACAAAGGAAACCACTTGTAGAAACATGTACCTCTGGAGGATACTGTAACACCCTAAAATTTGAATAGTAAAGTAGATTTGAATTTGAGTTTAATTTAATTTAATTTAAATCATTTTGGCGAAGCATAGAATTAAATATATAAAACTAAAATTCAATATCATGTTAGGGTTCAACATGTGTGATGCATCTCATGCCTCTGCATTTTTCTTTGTATTGTTTGAAGTTGCAAAACCTTGAAAACAATTTCAAAACAAATTTAGAAAACCAAATTTGGAAATTCAATTTGCAAAATAAAAAGAAAAAGGAGAAAGCCTCACCCCTCTCTTTTAGCCCGAGAAGCCAGCCCGGCCTGTTCCCCCTCCCTCTCTCTTTCTCTCCGAATGGGCCGTCCTGCCCCGCACCTCGGCCCAGCCGCGCCGCGGCCTCCTTCCCTCTCTCTCTCTCTGTCACTGCTGATCCACCTGTCGGCGCGCTTTCCCCCTCTCTCTCTCCCGCTGACGCCCCGGGCCCACTTGGCAGCGCCCCCGTCCTCTTCCTCCTTGAGTCCGAGGCGGATACGCCTCGCCGCGACGTCGTGACGCGCCGCGTCCGTAACTGCCGCACGCGGGATGCTCGCGTTCCCCTCCGCAGCAGACTCTCCCTCCGGCTCCCTTAAATAGCGCTGCCACCGCGCCCTCGCTTCCCATCGACTCGCATTGCTCCGCACGCATAGAAGCAGCGCCGCCATTGCCGCCGCTCTGCTCCGCCGTCGAGAAGCCGTTCCGCGCCTCTGGACGCTCCCAGCGCTTCGCCGAGCCGCGCAACACCTTCGCGTAAGTGCCGAACGCGTCATCTCCTTCTTCTTCTTCGCTTTTGCACACTGGTTCGTCGGGTCGCCGTGCGCCGTGGATCCGACGCCGCAGTACACCGTCGTCAGACCTCACCGTCCTGGGAAGGTGCGCCGTGCTCCTCTCGTGCTCCCTGACCCTTTGCCCGGTCGAATTAGGGCACCTGGGTCCCTAACCACCTTGCGCCGCCGTCACAGAGCCTCGCCGCAGCCACGCTATGCCGCTAGTCACCCTCGGGCTATTCCGAACCCCGCAAACCGCGTAGATGTATTCGCCGTTCCCTCCTCTATCTCCCGGTGTGCTCGGTTTTGAAATCGGGGCACCAGAGCCTCTGATCTGCTTACGCTGACGAGCACGGGCTCTGTCCAGCAATGGAGCCGCCGTGCGCCGCCCAACTCCGGTGGAGCGCCGCCCGTCTCCTCTCTCTCTCACCCCTGGATCTAATCTGATCTATCCATCGCGAATCCAACGGCTCAGAATCCCCCGTACCCCTTCGTCTGCCCTTTTTGCTAAAGAGTCCCTCAGTTTCCCCCCTCTGAACCCGCAGTCCAAAACGCCTTTGGCCTTTGCGTTTTTCCCTCGGGAAGACGTATTCCCTTTTCCAGATCTGAATTATTTCGATTTTAAAATAAAACCCTAATTTCAGTTTTGCCACTGATTTCAAATGCCTATATTTTCTTCGTTTTAAATCCAAGTCGACGCGTTCAAGTTGTGTTAGATCTGTAATTATATGCTCTATCCAGTAGTATAGGTTTCACCTATGTTAATTACTTTTGAAAATCAGGGAAAATTACTTTTCTAAAGCTTTAATCTTGCCCTTTTCAAAATCCCGTTTAATCTATAACTTCTTCGTTTTAGATCCGATTAGCGTGATTCTCGTGTCTTTGTGATCGTAGTAAAGTATAGATCTGTTTTATAACCTTTTCAAAGTTTCGTTATTGTTTATGGTGTAATGTTCTGATCATGTCTTATTTTCTTCGTGTATGATTGTTCGGATGATTGCGTGGTGATGTTGATCGAGTACAGCCGGTGAGATCTTCGGTGAGCAAGAGTTCTTTGCAGAAGATCAGAATCACCAGGAGCTTTGTGATCAAGGCAAGTTTAACATGGGATCATCCTTGTTACCTATTCACCATAATTCAATCTATTCATGATTGCATCTGTCTAATTTGATTCCTATTAGATCTATACCATAGCTTTGTTATCCTATACCTTGTCACCATGGGTTTCATGCATATGGGTAGCTTTGCTATGCTTTACAATAATGGATCTTGAGATGAATCTTGACTAATGATAAATGCAACAATGAGATAAAATTGGCTTTTATAGCAACATGGAATAGAACCCCACTGTAGGGCAAAAGCTGGGATAATAATGCAACCACAAGTGCTATAATGGCTCTGACTTTAGTCAAGTATAAAGATTCGTACTAGCATGTTGGCAGTTCGTGAAAGGCACCATTGCCGAGCTGGTTGTAGGGCATGTTCTAGGGTGGTTACCACTTCGAAAGGTACCATCGAGTAGAGGCTTTACATACCCCTTGCCCTTGGGTCCGTAGGGTATGGCAACATGTTGGGAAGACTTTTGAAAGACTTCATAGTGTTCCCTGCCCGCTCACCTTGGAAGTGTTTTGGGAGTCATGATCCCGGGCATATGGGTAACATGGCTTGTGGGTAAAGTGTATAACCTCTGCAGAGTGTAAATCTATCATGATAGCCGTGCTCACGGTTACGAGTGGCCTGGAAAACTCACAATGTAGATGATCATGTTGTTTAATGGTTAATGTGGTTTACTATACTTATATCATGTGGTTATCAATTGGGTTAGGCACAACTAAGGCTAAGTGTTCGTAAAACTTGACCAAGTTAAAAGCAACCGCAGTACAGACAGTGTCAACCTTTTGAGCTTCATAACCCTATGTTACTCTTGCTGAGTACGTAAGTGCTCACTCTTGCTTTCTCAACCCCTTCAGATGGCTATGAAGACTACCGTGAGGAGTACTAGGCTAGTGGTCAACCAGTCGGCGTTCCTTGTGAAGTGGAGCTTCATCGCGAGAGTTATCTTTATTTCCGTTGTTATGTTATTTAAATATTATTCGTTATGTAATAAGCACTCAGTGATGGTACTATTTAAAGATTTGTCGGCTTATGTGTGTGATTGATCTCTGGGTACACATGAGTTATTCATATTCAATTTTATCCTTAAAATTGGGTGTGACAGATACTTAGGAAGATTTGTTTATCAAGTCAATTTTAGAAAGGAGTGGGGTGAATACTATTTTTAGTTCAACCTAGATCACTTGTCCTATATACTTAACACGGTTTAAACCATGGACAAGCTTCTTCACACATCTTGCAATGGTTATCTTAGCCATGTTGGTTAAGTACAAGAATAAGCATTCTAGACTAAACATGTGAGGTTGCAAGTCTTATCAACATGTCATATGTTACCACTAGATCAATCAACTCATATAAGCAATAGTGGTACCATGTGTACATAGAAAACATTTGATTTTCATGAATGAGCTTATCATGAGTGATGTCTATATTCTCTACACAAGACTAGCAAAGGATGAATGCATATGTCAACCAATTGTACCTTGCTATGTTGGAGTAGAGGCATGTCATAGGTGGGGTGCATCAACTCATGTTGGAGAAATCCAAGATGTTCAACTCATTCCTCAACTTGCAAAACCTCTTCTCATCAAGTGGCTTGGTGAATATATCGGCTAATTGATCATCGGTGCCCACATTGTCAATGAAAATGTCACCCTTTTATTGATGATCTCTTATGAAGTGGTGTCTCACATCTATGTGCTTTGTCCTTGAGTGTTGGACAGGGTTGTTTGTAAGCTTCACCGCACTTTCATTGTCACAAGGCAATGAGACTTTCTTGAATTTAACTCCATAGTCCTCCAAAGTGGCCTTCATCCACAATAGTTGTGCACAACAACTCCCCATACTAATGTATTCGGCTTTGGTGGTAGAGAGTGCCACACTATTTTTCTTCTTGGATGACCATGAGACTAGTGGCCTTCCCAACATTTCACATGTACCACTAGTGCTCTTTCTATCCACTTTGCAACCCGCATAGTCGGAGTCCGAATATCCTATCAATTCAAACCTTGACCCCTTGGGAAACCATAGTCCAACCTCTTGTGTATGCTTCAAATATCTTAATATTCTCTTTGTGGCTTTCAAATGACTCTCTCTAGGAGATGCTTGAAATCTTGCACACATGCATACACTAAACATGACATCCGGCCTTGAAGCGGTCACATAGAGTAAGCTTCCAATCATGGACCGATATAGTGTTTGATCCACCATCATGCCACTTGTGTCACTATCCAAGTTTCCATTAGTCCCCATGGGAGTACTAATGCCTTTAGCTTGTTCTAGTCCAAACTTCTTCATCATATCTTTGATGTACTTGCCTTGACTCACAAATGTACCATTCTTCATTTGCTTGATTTGAAGTCCAAGGAAGTAACTAAGTTCACCAATCATTGACATTTCAAATTCATTTGCCATCATCTCCCCAAACTCTTCACAAAAGTCTTGATTTGAAGATCCAAATATAATGTCATCCACATAGATTTTGAAGATGAACAAGTCATTTCCAATCTTCTTGGTGAATAGGGTAGAATCAACCAAACCCATCTTGAACCCTTTGGAGAGGAGAAAGCTTTTCAATCTCTCATACCATGCTCTAGGTGCTTGCTTCAATCCATAGAGAGCCTTCTTGAGCTTGAATACATGGTTGAGCTTCTTAGCATCTTCAAAACCAGGTGGTTGCTCAACATACACCTCCTCATTGATATAACCATTTAGGAATGCACTCTTGACATCCATTTGGTATAGCTTGATATTATGTGTACAAGCATAGGCCAATAGAATTCTAACTGCCTCTAATCTTGCCACCGGAGCATATGTTTCCCCAAAGTCAAGACCTTCAACTTGAGAGTAACCTTTAGCTACTAGTCTTGCTTTGTTCCTTACCACTACTCCATCTTGATCTTGCTTGTTCTTGAAAACCCATTTGGTTCCAATGACATTGTGATTCTTTAGTCTTTCTACCAATTCCCAAACTTGATTTCTTGTGAAGTTGTTAAGCTCTTCATGCATAGCATTTATCAAATCCACATCCTTCAAAGCTTCATCAATCTTGGTTGGCTCAAATGATGAGACAAAAGAATAATTCTCACAAAATGAGGCCAATCTTGATCTTGTTTGAACACCACTTTGAATGCCTCCAATCACTTGATCCAAAGGATGATCTCTTGCAATGTTGGTAGGTTGGAGCACTTGCATGTGTATGTCATTTGGTTGAGATGATGAACTAGCTTGAACTTGCTCTTCACTTGCATTTGCTTGATCTTGAGTTGGAGAACCACTAGCTTGATCACTTGGAATGGTCACTTGATCTTCATCTTCATCTTGGACTTGTCTTGGTCTAATGTCACCAACATCCATATCTTTCATTGCATTGACCAACTTGTCACCTCTCACATCACCCAAGTTTTCTTCTTCATCTTGAGAGCCTTGAGTTTCATCAAATTCAACATCAAACACTTCCTCAAGAATGCCATTAGCTAAGTTCCATACTCTATAAGCCTTGCTAGTTTTGAGTAACCAAGTAGAAATCCCTCATCACATTTCTTTTAAAACTTGCTCAACCTTGTTCCCTTCTTCAAGATGTAACATTTGCAACCAAATACCTGAAAATAGCAATGTTTGCCTTTCTTCCATTCAATAGCTCATAGGGAGTCTTCTCAAGCATTTCATGACAATATAGACAGTTGCTACAGTAGCAAGCCGTGTTGATAGCTTCGGCCCAAAAGGAATGACTAACATTGTACTCACTTAGCATTGATCTTTCCATGTCAATCAAGGTTCTATTCTTCCTTTCAACTATCCCGTTGGATTGAGGAGTGTACTTTGGAGAGAATTGATGGTTGATTCCAAAGTCATCATAAAGTTCATCAACTCTTGTGTTCTTGAACTCACTCCCATTGTCACTTATAACTCTCTTGATAGTTGTTTCAAACTCAATTTGGAACCTTTTGACAAATGACTTGAAGATATCAAATGTGTCACTCTTGTGACTCAAGAAGAATACCCATGTGTATCTTGTGAAGTCATCCACTATCACAAACCCATGTAGTTAGCCCAAAGAGATCCATGTTAAGTAACTCAAAAGCTTTGCTTGTACTCATGATGCTCTTCTTTGGATGAGTGTTGCCAACTTGCTTTCCGGCTTGACATGCACTACATAGCTTGTCCTTCTCAAATGTGACATCCTTCAAGCCCTTCACTAGATCATGCTTGATTATCTTGTTCAATTGCTTCATGCCAACATGTCCAAGCCTTCTATGCCGCAACCAACCAATGCTAGATCTTGAGATGAGACATGTTGAGAGTTGTGTCTCACTAGCATTGAAATCTACTAGGTAGAGGTTCTCATACCGAAATACCTTCAAGATCATGTTTGAACCATCCACACTAATGGTTTCCACATCCTCCACTCCAACGATGCACTTGAAACCAAGATCACACAATTGGGCAACCGACAATAGATTGAACTCAAGCCTTTCCACTAGAAGCACATTGTTAATGCTTAGATCATTGGAGATAGCAATCTTTCCAAGCCCTTTCACCTTGCCTTTTCCATTGTCACCAAATGTGATACTATCATATCATGGTTGTTGTCTTGGTTGATTGAGTTGAACATCCTTCCATCACCGGTCATGTGTTGAGTGCACCCACTATCAAGCACCCAATGCCTCCCTCCAACTTTGTAATTGACCTACAAGAGAGATCAATTCTTTTTAGGTACCCAAACTTGCTTGGGTCCTCCAAGGTTAGTTACCAAAGATTTTGGTACCCAAATGCACTTCTTTGAAGCCATCCATGGTGCACCAACAAACTTGGCATAAGCTCCACTAGTACCCTTGGAAAGGACATAGAATGAATCAACTCTAATGGAGGATACATCTTGTTTAGCCTTCTTGTTCATGCATTCTTGCTCATTGTGACGAAATTGCTTGCAACTCTTGCAATAGCTACTAGTGTTCTTCGCAAAACGAGTCTTCTGAGGAGCAAAAGCGGCCTTGCCTTTCTTGGGGGTATAGCCCAATCCCTCTTTGTAGAGAGATGCTCTTTGGCTACCCAAGCACATAAGCAAGCAGTCCTCACCTCCATAAGCCTTAGGTAAGGAGTGATTGAGCTTTGTAACCTCCTTGAGGGTTTCATTTTCCACCATTAGTGAGGCATCACAAGTAAAACCATCACTAGTAGATGAAGTAGAAGTAGTAGTGCTACAAGTGGGGTTAGTGGGAGCAACAATGATAGGAGTATAGAAAGATTCATCAAGAATATCACAAGTAACTCCCATGTCACATGTTTGAACAATCTCCTTCTTACTTTGGTCAAGGAGGGAGGAATGAGCTCTTTCAAGCTTAGTGTGAGACTTCACTAGCTTCTCATGGGCTTCCATTAACCTCTCATGAGATGCTACAGCCTCATCAAGGTTTTCCTCGAGAGCCATATTGGTCTTGCGCAATTCCTTGCATTCTTTCCTCTTCTTGTCAATGTAATCCTTAGCTTGTTCAAGCATGTCCATGAGTTCCTCCCTTGAGGGATCCTCACTATCACTATCGCTCTCACTCTCGCTCTTATCATGAGAAGGTACCTTAGTGGACTTAGCCATGAAGCATGATGATGGAGTGTCAAATAGAGAGATCTTGTCCCTCATTACATTGCTTGCAAGAGCCTTCTTCTTGGTAGTGGTCTTCTCGTTAAGATCACTATCATCACCACTTGAAGAAGAGTCACTATCCCAAGTGAAATTATGAGAGTAGACCTTCTTCTTCTTGTTGTTGTCAAATGTGAACTTCTTCTCTTTCTTGCCTCTCTTCTTGTTATCATCATCATCCTTGTCACTATTGTAAGGACAATGAGTAATGAGATGATCAAAGCTTCCACACTTGAAGCACTTCCTTGGTTCATCATAGTTCTTGGAGGAATTCCTCTTCCTTCTAGCACCATAGCCTTCTTCTTCATGAATCTTCCAAAATTCTTCCACAAAGAGAGGCATTTCCTCTTCATCCACATCACTAGCACTTTGGTCTTCACTTTCACTAGATTCTTCAATCTTGCTCTTGCCTTTGCTCTTGTGTGATGAAGTAGCCTTGAATGCTACACTCTTCTTCTTCTCATCCTTCTTGTCCTCCTTCTTGACATCTTCTTCCTTGTTCTCCCGGTATGCATCTTGAGTCATCACATCCCCCAAGACTTGATTTGGAGTCATGTTGTCTAGCCCACTCCTCACAATCAAGGTCACAAGTGTGTCAAATCGGGATGGAAGATACCTCAAGAACTTGTGAGAGAAGTCCTTGTCCTCAACCTTCTCACCAAGAGCCGTGAGATCATTGACTTGCAGTTGGAGCCTATGGAACATCTCCGGCACATTTTCATCATCCTTCATCTTGAAGCTTGCAAACTTCTCCTTGCGAATATATGCCTTGGCCCCCTTGACAGCTTGGGTGCCTTCAAATGATTCTTCAAGCTTCTTCCAAGCCTCATGAGCACTCTCTAGATTCTTGATTTGCTCAAAGACCTTCTCATCAAGAGCCTCATGGATGGCACTAAGAGCAATGTCGTTGTGTTGCAACTTCTCTTCCTCTTGTGGAGTTGGAGCATCCACATTCACAACCTCAAACTTCTTATCCACCACAAGCCACACCTTCCGGCTAATTGACTTGATGTGTGCGGTTATCTTGACCTTCCAATAGCCATAGTTGGAACCATCAAATCTTGGTGGTTTCTTTATATTGTTGATATGAGCCATGATCACACCGTAGGTTGTTAAGCCTCAAATCAACGGTGTACTAGCTTTTATACCACTTGAAAGATCCTAATCCAAGGCTAGAGGGGGGGGGGGTGAATAGCCTAAACTGAAATTCTAAAACAAACTCAACAAGTTAGACAACAATGAGGCAAAGCTAGGATTGCACTAGCCTACTAGGGATGTGAAGCCACCTATCAAGCAATTCTAGCCTAATAAGGTTCTAAGCACACTCAATTTCTACACAAGCTACTAAGGCCTAACTAACACAACCTAATATACTACTTGCAAGTATGAAGAATGAAATACAAGAGTAGGAGTGGTGATTTTACCACCATGTAGAGGATTGATCCAATCAAATGAAGAACTCCGAGATAGCCAATCAATCACAAGAGGGAGACAAGGTTGACACTTGATTTTTCTCCCAAGGTTCACTAGTTGCCAACTAGCTACATCCTCGTTGTGTCGGCTCACTCACTTGGAGGTTCACAAGCAAATTGGCACCACACGCCAAACCCGCGATCGGGTGCCGCACAACCAACACAAGATGAGGGCACTCAAAGACACGAGCAATCCACCAGAGTTATTTTTGCGATCTCCCGTGGGAAGGCACAAGAACCCCTCACAATCACCACTTGTGGTCGACGAAGCACGATCACCAAGCTTCTTGAATCCACACTGCTCCTCCAACCGTATAGGTGATGGCAATCACCAAGAGTAACAAGAAAATCATAGCGGTATCAACTCCCAAGTGCCACTAGGATGAATTCACTTCATGCAATGCACTAGAACACTCAAATCGCTCAAATGGATCAATCAATGATGAGATGAGTGGGAGTGTGTGTCACAAGCTCACAAGAGTATGCAATAGCCAAATGTGCAAGAGAGACTGCTAGAACTCGCCACACACCCTTAAATAGCCCCCTCAAAGGAACTAGCCGTTATGCACTTGGGCTGCTGAAAAAGTAGAGCATCAGACCACTTTTCCATACCGTCGGACCATAGTGTCTGGTCCGACGCTTTGGTCCGACACCTCCTGCGCCTGCCACGTGTCTTCTAACAGATTTGAATTCGACCGTTGGCGCTCAAACTCTACACCGTCGGACCACCTCCATTGGTCTGGAGGCCTGGTCCGACTCCCTCTAGAGCTTCCATCAAGTTCACTTAGTATGCACTAGGGCTTCGGACTTCTGGTCTGGAGCTTCATCAGATCTTCACTCAAGTTGACACAATAAGCTCCTGGCCTCCTGACAACTAGTCCGGAGCCTAGCACCGGACCATACCTTCTGGTCTGGAGCCTGTCTTGACTTCTGCTTTGCTTTGACCGAGCAACTGGGCCTTTAGCCAATGGTCCAAAGCACCACCGACCCACTAGTTCGGAGCGTCTCAGTGAGGTAGCCAGTGCTGGGAGCAGGCCGTCGGACCACCTCCTATGGTTCGGAGCTCCTATGCAAACTAGTCCAGAGGTCCTTATTCAGTGAAATTTTACTTCTCATTTCTTCCCTTGATCTCATGTGCCACCACCAAGTGTTTCACTGACTTGTGCTCGTGTGTTGGCATATTTTAACAAGTTTTACAAGCGTTGTTTATTAGGTTTAGATGCAACGCAATAGATGATCAACCTAATGGCACTTGATAATTGTAACCACATACTATTTTCCCCCTTAATAGTATGGTTATCTATCCTGAATGTGATCACACCCACTAGGTGTCTTGATCACCAAAAGAAAAGCCCTAGCCTTTTATACCTTTGCCTTGATTTAGCTTAGGGACTCCTCCTTCTCACTTCTTCTCCAAGTGCGAGCTCTTTTTGGCTCCACCACTTGTCATCACTTGTCATCCTTACTTCTTCTTAGCCTCCATCCTTGCTCCACCACTTGTCATCCTTACTTCTTCTTAGTGTACTAAACTTACTAAAACACTTAGAGCTACGTTAGTACTTAGGTTTCATCAATTACCCAAAACACTAGAGATCTTTCAAACCGTTGTTTTTTCCTTTTCTGATGCGGGTTTTTAGGGGGTGGCGATTTTGTAACCGTTCCGCCGCTTCTCCGTGATTGTTTCTTCTAGGTAACGGTTATTTATGGGAACCAATCCATTTGCTTCACCTTATATAAGTGTCTAAACCTTTTGTTACTGCGTTTCTTTCATGGCTTGACGAGAGATTTCTGTCTTTTGGCTTAATTTTCTTCTGTTATTTTTCCCGAAAGATTTTTTATGATGGTGAGCAAAGGAGATCCGAGTACCTCTGTTCAGCAAGGTGATCTTGACCTTTTGGTTGCACAAGGTCTTCTTTTAAGGTCAGTTTTTTCTAGCTGTGAGTTGCTTGGTGACCAATCGTTCCCAAATCCATCTCCTGATCAATCTCTTCTTTTCGTTTCCTATGTCAAATCTGGGCTTTGCTTTCCTCCGTCCGATTTTTTGGTTCAATTTCTTGATTTCTATGGCCTTCAGCTCTATCACCTTGTTCCTAATGCTATCCTCTTTCTTTCATGCTTCATGCATCTTTGTGAAGCTTTCATAGGGATTCGTCCGTGTCTCTTGTTCTTCCGTTATTTCTTTAGGGTCCGCCTTACTAGTAGGTCGAGGGTTCGTAGTTGCGGCTGTTGCCTGATTCAGACTCGGCAAGGCCATAAGAATGCTTTTCCCTCTTTGTCTCTGTCTGATTCTGTTCGTGATTGGGCTGAACAGTGGTTTTATGTTTCTCAGCCATCTTTTCCTAAACCTTTTGATTTATCTTCTATCCCAGTTTCCCTCCCTTGTTGGTCCGATAAAATCTCCTCCTCTGAGAAGCGAGCTCTTAGGCCTTTGATTGATCGTCTTAGCTTTTTGAAGCAATCTGGTTTGATCGGCAATGGAATTTTTGCTAGCTTTTTGCGTCGTCGAGTTCAACCTTTGATGAGAAGGGATCATCTAGGTTTTGAATATAGTGGTCCTTCTGACTCGTCTCGCCTTATCCTTGAGACTGAACTTTCGGATGATGCTGTTCTTGATGTTGTTGCCTTCCTTGTTGCGATTCAGGAGTATAGTGCTTCTAATCCTCCGCCTGAAGTGAGTTTATATCTTTGAGTTATTTCTTTCTATCTTGCCACCTTGTTCTGATTTGTTTTGCTTGCAGGGCTATGGTCGTGCTTTTGCTCTTACTATGCCTGCTGCTGATGAAGGTGATGATGATGGTGATAATGATGAAGCTGATATTGCCACTGGTTCTCATGTCTCATCTCTGAGGAGTGGACGCGCAACTGTTAGGCCCCCTCAATTGAAAAGGAGGTTGATTGCTCGTCAAAGTTCTTTATCAGGTTGTCTTTCTGTCGGGTTCTTTTGTTTTTCCTGTATATCTTTGTTTTCTGATTTTTTTGTTTCCTGATTTGTAGATGGTCCTTCAGCTCTTTCGACTAAGGATGAATCCGGCGATCCCTTGAGTCCTTCTAGGTGAGTCTCTTTTATGTTCTTTATCTTTGTGATATATGCTGATATTTTGTCTTCATATGCAGTTGGATGCCTGTTGATGTTCCTTTGGCTTCTAGTTCTGTTGTACCTTCTTCCTCTGTTTTACCATCTCTTGACACATGGTGGTTTATTCCCATGTAGTTCAGTTTTATGATGAGTGGTTGATCAACACTTGAGTGTTTCAGTTTGAGCATTTACTTCTAACCTCTTGCGAAAGCATGTGTGTGCCTGTCTATCGGCTTGTGGTGTGCAGGTGCTATGCCTAGTGACAGTGGTCAATGACGTGGAGAAGGTCGAGTAGAGGCTTGCCGTGCCAATGGACTGAGAGCGGTGAAGGGCGGAAGCGAGGCTCGGACTGAGGGACCATGGGCGCCGGCGGACTAGCTGTGGTGGCTAGTGCTTGGCACCGATGAGTGTGAGAAGACATGGAGGTAGACTGAGTTGACCAAGTCAATATGGTGGACGTGCGAGTCGAGCAGAGGCTCAGGGGACTCGGAGTCCGACCGGGCTGTGACAAGGTAGCTCGAGTGGAGCGGTTTGGTGGTTTGGGCCTCAAAACCATCCGAGGAAGGTTTCCGAGTTTGGGCCTCAAAACTCGGGGTTCGGTAGTTGAGCCCAAAGCTATCGGTGGCGGGTTTCCTGGGTTTGGGCCTCAAAACCTAGGCGGAGCTTCCGAGGAAGCGGGGATGACACGTGGCGGAATCCTGGAGGTTGCGTCGAGGCGATGGCAACTCCCGGCAGGAAGTGGGGCCGTCCATTCAAAATGCGGGAGATATTTTCTAGAGCTTGGACTACAATGCTTAGGCTAGGTAGTTCACTCAATGTATCTATGGGGTCTTTGGGAAATAGCCAAAGCCCATTAAGTAGGGGGTGAAGGGGTATCCCTCATCCCACTTCTTGAACCCTAATCATTTGCCACAACTCTCTCTCTCTAACCTCTCTCTAGTTCATGAGGTCCCTAGGTTGATCCCTCCAACCTTTGTAAGAACTCATGAATCTTTTGGTGGGAATCGGAGGCCTTACCCTCCGTAGGCCATGGCGCCTTTGATTTCATGATCGAGTCTCCGTTTTTGCTTGTCTTCTTCGCGTTTTGCTTTTTGCTCTCCCTTGATCCCGAGTTGAGATTTTTCTCTATGGAGTAGTTCTTGCAAAACCGTTTGAACCAAGTTGTTCGTAATTGTGAGGAGCATCCTTGCATCGAAGGAATTCTCCTCAAACCTCACGAGTGCCTAGATCGGGCGATTTCTTTGTGGAGTTCTTCGTTCTTGAGCTTTTCCCCAAATCTCTTCTCCCCCCGGTGCTCTAACCCAAATTGAGCGATGATTTCTTCGGGATAGCTCCCCAACTATACAAGGATCATGCCTATAAAGTTTGGTTGCAGTTGGAGTTCATTTGGTTGAGTTTTGGGAAGATTTGGAAGAGTGAAATCGGTTTTCACGGGTTTTCTGCGCTCTGTTCGGGAGTACCAGACTAAGCTCCGGACCACTTTGGACAGGCTCCGGAGCATAGCTCCGGACCACTTCCATTGGTCCTGAGGTAGCGTCGGACCACGTGTCCGAAGGGTGGGTGCTTACTGTGTTGGTCGTTTTTGAGAAGGTTTTTCGTTAAGCTCCGGACCAGGCTCTGGACCATAGCTCCGGACCACTTTCATTGGTCCTGAGGTGCTCCGGACTAGTCCTGAGGTGCTCCGGACCATAGCTCCGGACCACTTCCAATGGTCCTGTGGTCCTGACAGAAGTAGTCCTAAGCTCGTTTCTTGTCACACCCAGTTTTAAAGGCAAAACAGGATGCAATAATCTTATGTGTGCCTAGAGATCAGTCACACACATAAGCCGACAAATTATCAAAATTGTACCATCACAAGTGTTTATTACATAGCGAACGAGTATTTAAATAGTGTCTATTACATAACAACGGAAATATATGATAACTCTCGCGAAGCTCCATAGCACAGGGACGTCAACTGGTTGACCCCAAACCTAGTAGTCCTCTGGATACTCCTCATAACTCTGATAATCTGGTACCCATCCGGGATTTTTATCCAAGTATTGAAAAGAAAGAAAACAAGTGTAAGTACTTTCGTACTCAACAAGTATATATGGGGTTCATGAGGCTCAAATAGTATCACACTGGTTTACTGCGGTAAGCATTTTAATTTGTAACAAACTTTATAAGTGGTAGATCAAAGTTATGCTTAAGTCCCCAAATTAAATTACATGATCAAGTAAACAAATGAACAAGTAACATAATATCATGATAAAGTGATTCATAAAGGTAAACAACAAGTAACCAAAGGTTCTGTGAGTTTTCCGGGCCGCTCGTGTCCGTGAGCACGACTGATATACCAGTTTATAACACTCTGCAGAGGTTGTACACTTTACCCATGAGTTGTGTTTGCCTAAATGCCCTGGGATCATGACTCCCTTAACACTACCGAGGTGAGCTGGTAGGGTACACTATGAAGTCTTTCAAAGGGCTTCGCTGACATACCACAGATAGTACGGATCCACGGGCAAGGGGTATACGGGAGCCCGGGATGGTACACACACGCAGCGGTCCCCACTCCAGCCACAACCCGCAACCGCTTGTCAATGACAACTTTCGTGAACTGCCGCATGCGAGAGAGTGACCCTAATACTGAACTAAAGCCAGAGCCATATAGCCCTCATGGTTGTACTGTATGTCCCAGCTTTTGCTAACAGATAGGGTCCTAAATCCATGTTGCTAAAAAGTCAAGTTTTACTTTATCATCTCATGTAGTCATTAATCAAGATTAAAGGATCATGCTTATTTAAACAGGAGCACTAGCAACAACTACCCATATGCAAAAGTAACCCATAGGATTTCAAGGATCAAGGTAATCAAATCTAGGTAAACCCTATGGTGACAATATTAGACACACGCATATGATTTTATTTAGAACATCATGAATAGGACATCAAGGAAGATCCCATATAATACTTGCCTTGCTCAAAGGGCTCCTGCTGATCCTGCTCAAAGACAAACTCCTGGTCAGCCACGTACTGCTCACCGTCTGTATTCGATCACCACATCACATGCAATCATACAGAGGCATAACATGCAAGCAAACAAAGACTATAGATTAGAACAGTACACCGATCACAATAAAACAAGATTAAAAGTTTATAAAACTGATCTACGTCTCACTACGATCACAAAGACGTTTGAATCACGAAAAACGGAGCTATAACGAAAAAGATATGAATTAAACAGGTTTTATAAATTAAACTAGAGATTAAAAGAGATTAAACAATTAATAATATTTAACAGTTGTCTAACATGAACTATGTACTAACTAACGCGTAGATTACGTCGATACGAATCTAACGCAATTTGAATGGATGAAAACGGAGTTAAAATGAGCATTTTATAAACATTTGAATTTGAGTGGAAAATTTGTAAATAGAATTTTCTGTTTATTTTCGAATTAAAACAAACCGAAAAGGAATTACGCTTTTCAACAGAGGAGGTGGAGTCTCGGATTACGCCGAAGGACGGCGGGTTGACACTTTAAAAACCGCGGGGTTCTTTCTGCAAAACCGACGGCCGAAGGGGTACGGGGTGTTGTGATCCGTCCGATTTAAAACGGACGGCAGAGATTAGATGGGGGGGGGGGGGGGAAGGGAGGCGGCGCGCGGCGGCTGGAGACAGTGATGGCGGTGGCACCATTGCCAGAGAGCGGCGGCGCAACGAAATCCGCCATTCCAGTGCACGATTCGCGGTGCAGAAAGGACCGGGAGAGAGAGGGGAGAACGGCGAACGCGATGGTGCATTCGGTTGGACTGATTAAGCGCGGGGGCGAGGTGACCACGCGGTACAGCGGCGCGACAATGACGACGATTGCGGACGGGGTGCATGCAGGCGAGACAGAGGTAAATAAGGGGTTTGGCGGGTTCGGGGGACTCCACTTACCACTCCGCGAAGCTCGGAGGCGGTCAGAACGGTGCGGAGGGTTTCGGCAGCGGAGGAGCGACGGCGGCTGCGCTGGACAAGGTCGCGGCGGCGCTGGGTGGTTCTGCGGGGCTCCGAAGGGCGGTGTGAGGGCGGCAGGGTGCGGAGGACGAGCTTTTATAGCTCGGAGGGGTGCCGGAAGGAAGGGAAGGGTGGATTCCACCGCGGATTCGCGCTCGGCCGCAAGCGAAGGGCGCTGGCGCAGAAAGGAAAGAGGAGGGGGAAGAAGAAAGGAAAGGGTCATGGCGGTGCGGCGCTTGACTTGCTAGCCATGGTTCGGTGCGGTTACGGCAAGGGAGATTTCCTGCTCCGTATCGAGCTCGGCAGTGGAGATTCCACCAACGAGAGAAAGGAAGGGAGCGGGTGGGAGAAGAAAGGAAAGGAGGGGATGCAACTGACAAGCGGGACTAGTTCATCAGTGGGGGAGAAAGAGCTGACTGGTGGGGCGGATTTGTCAGTGAGGGAGAGAGAACCCGCGCGGGAGGAGGACGCGGGCCGGGGAACTGGGCCGGGGCAGAGCCCACTCGGCAAAAGGAGAGAGAGGGGGAGGGAACTGGGCCGGGTGAGGAAAGAGGCCTGCGGCCACATAGCAACAAGAGAGAGGGAGAAGAGGGTAAATGTTTTTCCATTTTTCCAATTTCAGAAATTCAAACCAATTTCAAAAACCAAATGAATTTCCAGTTTGAAAATTGAAAGAGCAATACAAAAATCTTATGCACCAGCATGTATGCAACAACCATGTTCCTATTTGTGATAATTTTATTTTATGAAAACCTTAATTATTTTTCCTAGGTGGTAATGTTCACAAAAATGCAATTAACACAATCTTACTCTATTTTAAATAATGCATGTTTTTAGGGTGTTACAAATCTACCCCCCTTAAAGGAATCTCGTCCCGAGATTCAGCTGGTACTCACTCAAACAACTGCGTGTATGTCCTTTTTAGATCCTCTTCTCTTTCCCAAGTTGCCTCATCCACTGAATACCGATTCCACTGAACTTTGCACATACGAATGACTCGGCTCCTTGTGACTCGTTCTGCCGTTTCCAAAATCTTTATCGGGTATTCCTCATAGCTGAGATCTTCCTTAACTGCCAACTCTTCCAACGGTATCTGTTCTTCTGGCACCCGCAAACACTTTTTCAACTGTGACACATGAAAGACATCGTGTACCCTGCTAGACTCTCAGGTAACTCCAGCTGATAAGCCACTTCACCACGTCGTTCCACTATCTTGAAGGGACCAACATATCTGGGTGTCAACTTACCCTTCATATTGAACCTCTTTACGCTTCTCATAGGTGACACCTTTAGATAGACATAGTCACCTACATTGAAAGCCAAATCTCTTCTGCGGGTGTCAGCGTAACTCTTTTGTCGGGACTGTGCAACTTTCAAGTTTTCTCTTATTGTCCATACCTGTTCCTCTGCACTTTTCAGCACATCTGGTCCAAACACTTGGCTTTCTCCTGTCTGATTCCAGAACAAAGGGGTTCTGCATTTCCTTCCATATAAAGCCTCAAACGGTGCCATCTTTAGACTGTTCTGGTAACTGTTGTTATACGAGAACTCAGCATACGGCAAACTCTTATCCCAACTAGTCCCATTCTGTAATGCACAAGCTCTTAACATATCCTCTAGTATCTGATTGGTTCTCTCTGTCTGACCATCTGTCTGCGGGTGATAGGCTGTACTGAAGTTCAGCTTGGTTCCAAGGGACCTATGAATCATCTGCCAGAAGTGTGACATGAACTGAGTACCCCTATCTGACGCAATCTTTTTAGGAACACCATGCATACACACTATATTTTCCATGTATATCTCTGCTAACCTTGCTCCAGTGTAGGTGGTCCTGACTGGCAAGAAGTGAGCAACTTTTGTCAACCGATCCACAATTACCCATATCGAGTGGAGTGCGAGGCAAACCCACTATGAAGTCCATACCGACTTCTTCCCATTTCCACTCTGGAATTTTCATCGGTTGCAACAATCCTGCCGGTCTCTGGTGCTCTGCCTTAACTCTCTGACATGTATCACACATGGCCACATACTCTGCAACATCCCTTTTTAGACCATACCACCAATACTTCTCCTTCAAGTCCAGGTACATCTTGGTACTTCCCGGGTGTATAGAGTAAGCTGAATCATGAGCCTCTCGCAGAATTGTCTCATGGATCTCTTTCACTCTAGGTACACATAACCTCTTACCAAACCAAAGGGTACCGTTGTCATCCAGACTGAAACCTGGTGCCTTACCAATTACAATATTCTCGGCAATCTCTTTCAATTTCTCATCTCCCAACTGACCCTTGCGTATCTCCTATTCCAAGGTAGGTTCCAGAACTAACTCCATAGAGTTAACAACAAAACCCAAGTTGAGATGCGCTAACTGAGCACACAACTCTTTAGACTGTATCTCCAGGTGTACCTCATTGGCATAACTTTTTCTACTGAGGGCATCTGCCACAACATTCGCTTTTCCGGGGTGGTAATGTACCTCCAAGTCATAATCCTTGATCAATTCCAACCAACGGCGTTGCCTCAAGTTCAGATCTGACTGGGTGAATATGTACTTCAGACTCTTGTGATCCGTGTAAATATCACTCTTGTGACCAACCAAGTAGTGTCTCCAGATTTTCAGTGCGTGCACCACAGCTGCTAACTCCAAGTCATGTGTAGGATAATTCAACTCGTGCTTCCTTAACTGCCTTAATGCATAAGCAACAACTCTGCCTTCTTGCATAAGCACACAACCAAGACCCAGACGCGATGCATCACAATATATGGAGAAACTCTTATTCAGGTCTGGCAAAATCAACACTGGCGTTGTGGTTAACCGCTTCTTTAGTTCTTCAAAGTTAGCTTGACACTTTTCAGACCATATAAACTTAGCATTCTTCTCTAACAATGCAGTCATTGGTTTAGCAAGCTTGGAGAAACCTTCAATGAACCTCCTGTAGTAACCAGCCAGTCCAAGGAAACTACGAATCTCAGTCACACTGGTAGGTGGGTTCCAATTCAACACATCTACCACCTTCTCGGATCCACTGCTATCCCTCCATTGGATATAACATGGCCTAGGAAAGACACTTCCTTCAACCAAAACTCACACTTGCTCCTTTTAGCATACAACAGATGTTCTCTGAGCTTCTGCAAGACCAACCTGAGATGTTCTGCATGTTCTTCCTCATTCTTGGAGTAGACCAAAATGTCATCAATGAACACTACCACAAACTTGTCCAGAAACTCCATGAACACCTTATTCATCAAGTACATGAAGTAGGCAGGTGCATTGGTTAACCCAAACGACATCACAGTGTACTCATATAACCCATATCTTGTAGTGAATGCAGTCTTAGGTATGTCAGAGGCACGTATCTTCAACTGGTGATATCCCGATCAAAGATCGATCTTAGAGAACACACAAGCTCCTTTCAACTGGTCAAACAGGTCATCAATCCTTGGTAGAGGGTATTTGTTCTTGATAGTTACCTCATTGAGCAAGCGGTAATCCACACACATCCGTTGTGTACCATCCTTCTTGTCAACAAAGATCACCGGAGCTCCCCAAGGTGAAGAGCTAGGACGTATGAAACCCTTCTCTTGTAACTCCTGCAACTGTTTCTTAAGTTCTTCTAACTCATTAACCCCCATCCTATATGGACGCTTAGCAATAGGTGCAGTACCAGGCAAAAGCTCAATAAGAAATTCAATGTCGCGGTCGGGTGGCATACCTGGCAAGTCATCAGGGAAAACATCCGGGAACTCATCAACAACTGATTCATATACACGACCATCATCATCTAGTTGATTCACAGTAGCTGTCGGCGGAGCTTTCAAAACAACTTCCACACTGATTCTATCCCCTTTAGGTGAAGTCAAGACAACAACCTTCTTGTGGCACTGAATATCTACCTTGTATTTCATCATCCAGTCCATTCCCAAAATGAGATCAATACCAGCTGTCCTTAGCACGATAGGTTCAACCTCAAAGGCTACCCCCTTAGAAGTACACTAACCGAAGGACTATAGTGATTTGCAGTCAAAATACCTCCCGGTGAACTTACTGTTATGGGGGTTTTCATGGTGCGCAACAAAAGATCATGCATTCTAACAAAAGCTGCAGAAATGAAAGAATGCGAAGCTCCAGAATCAAAAAGTACAGTAGCAGGGATAGAGTTGATGCTGAACGTACCCATCATAACTTCAGGAGTCTCCTGTGCAGTATTTGCCGACACGTGGTTCACCCTCCCAGTGTTGGGTGGTGGCTGGTGCCTTGCCCTCTGCTGGTTGCTCTGGTTCTGGGGCGTCTGCTGGTTCTGCTTGTCAGGACAGTTGTAAGACATGTGCCCCTCCTTATTGCAACGGAAACACTTGTTGGGAGTGTTGGGAGCACTGTTCTTCATTGGAGTAGCGTTGGTGTTCCCCTGATGTGGCGCCTATGGCACAATCTGCTGCTGGTTTTGAGCACGCTGTGGGAACTGATTACGCTGTGGAAATTGACCGTGCTGTGGATTCTGACCACGGTTCCACTGATTGTTCGGACCCTGGTACCTCTGCTGGAAGTTTTGTGGGGGGTTGGGACGCTGGCGGGTGTTGCTTCCTGAAGCTGGTCCCTGAAGCCTCCTCTTCTTGTCTTCCATCTCCTTGCGCTTGTTATCAATAACAATAGCGCGATTCACGAGGGCTTGAAAGTTGGGGTAGAGATTGGACATGAGTTGCAACTGCAAACCATCATAGAGACCCTTCAGAAAGCGGCGCTACTTGTCAGCGTTGTTGGCAACCTCATGAGGAGCATATCGAGACAACTGTGCGAACTTGTCCCGATACTCCGCCACTGTCATGGATCCTTGCTTCAGAGCTCTAAATTCCTCCTGCTTGAGCTCCACTATGCCTTCAGGAATATGGTAAGACCTGAAGCTGTCGGTGAACTCCTGCCAAGATACCTCTGGTGCATTGTTGGGACGTCCATACATGTATGAGTCCCACCAATCTTGAGCAGCACCCTGCAATTGGCTAGATGCGTAGAGCACCTTCTCACGCTCATTGCATTGAGCGATGTTTAGCTGCTTCTCCACAGCTCTCAACCAGTCGTCCGCCTCTAGTGGTTCAGAAGCATGGGTGAACACCAGAGGGCGACCCTTCATGAACTCTCCACGCTTGTCCCGTGGCTGGAGAGGTGGTGGTGGAAGTCGTGGTGGTACAGGTGGATTCTGGAGGTGTTGCATCATGATCTGCATCAGCTGGGTTTGCACTATCATGAATTGCTCCATTGTCGGGGGTACTGGTGGTGGTGGCGGTGGTGGTACTGGTGGTGCACCCCTACCACGGCCTCTTCCTCTACCACCTCGTGCGGCCATCTGTCATCCAAAACATATAGTATGACCTTTAGATTAATTGTTCATGGAAACACATGACTGAGCATAACTTTTCTGAAATCTGAACCTTACAAGCGGTACTGTAAAACAGTCATATCTCACGTTCCAAAAATCAAACAAATGTGAAATTTACATGGTCGGAAAGCTTATGAAATTTCCTACAACTTTTATACTTCTCACTTTTTCAGATTCTGATACGAAATTAGGTGTAAACAGCAATTTAACAAAACTGTTTCTGAGTTCTAGACTGCGCAGAAACCTCAACTTCTGAGTTCCAGAACAGGTATGAATGTAATTCAAGATTCATTGGAAAGGTACTGAAGTCTAGTTGTTGCCATATAAATTTCATGATCATTGGACAAACCATATTTGAGATACAACCGAAAGATTACTGACTGCTCCAGAAAAACAGCAAGATAGAAAACAGGATAACCCACCCGCTAGCACTTTTATTTATATCGAACTTATATGTTCTTAACTAAGGAACTTGTGGACAGGCCCACAATGTTCCAGCACTCATTACAAAACTCCAAATCACTCATAATCATAATAACAACCCATATAATGAAACCAAGTTCACAAGACACGACAAGACTCGACTCAACTCTCGCTGCTAGCGTTTATTACATCAAGGTCGTACTCATCCTATGGAAGGAAAACTAGGGGAAGCTTCTGATGGAACTTGGCCATCTTCAGGCGTCCTCTGAGCTCGTCATTCTCTGCACGGGCTCTCTTGAGTAGCTTACGCTGGCCACCAAGCTCATCAGTCAGCACCTTGACCTGCTGCATCAGCTCATGAGCAAAGTCGATCATCACCTTGGTGACGTCATCATATCCATCCTTTGCCTCGAACATGGACCATCCCTCACGGGTCTCAAAGGGAAGGTGCCGGTACTTGTCCTCCATCATACGGTTGCGACGATGAGCATGAAGATCGAAGAAGGCCATGCGGGCTGCATCCTCCATACACTCCATCATGTTGGCACGGCTGATCTTAGGCTCATAGACGGCCTCCACTTGCCACGACTGTGTGGCGTCCTTCCGGATGCAGACGTAGAGGGTACACTTCCAGAAGGAGGGATCCTGGAAGTGCTTGTTCTCATAGCACATGTACTTCACAACAGACTTCCAGTCGGAGTAGTGGTTCTCCAAAGTCCACTTCAACAAGCCATGGTAGTAGTCCTCATCATCTCCCTCCTTGAAGTGGAAGTGCTTGGTCCATCCCAAGCGTTCTTCACTAGCTTTAGAACCACCAGACGGAGCCTTAGAGCGGCTGTTCTCATCAGAGGGAGTCCTGGAACGGCTGTTCTCAGAGCTCTCTTCTTGGGGTTCTTCTTCTTCATCCTCGCGGGGCTACATTGGCATGTACTTCGGCGGGGGACGAGTGGACTTGCGAGCAGTCTACTTGTTGCGGGCCATCTATAGAAAAGCAAAGACGAGGACTAAGTTAGAATCAAGATAATATAATTTTGAGATGAGTAATAGTTTTAACAAATAATAACAAGGTATAAAAACATGAAAAGAGCATTCCTAAGAACCAATTTTATCTAGGTTTGCATCCTACAGTCAACACGGCTTTGATACCAATCTGTCACACCCAGTTTTAAAGGAAAAACAGGATGCAATAATCTTATGTGTGCCCAGAGATCAGTCACACACATAAGCCGACAAATTATCAAAATTGTACCATCACAAGTGTTTATTACATAGCGAACGAGTATTTAAATAGTGTCTATTACATAACAACGGAAATATATGATAACTCTCGCGAAGCTCCATAGCACAGGGACGTCAACTGGTTGACCCCAAACCTAGTAGTCCTCTGGATACTCCTCATAACTCTGATAATCTGGTACCCATCCGGGATTTTTATCCAAGTATTGAAAAGAAAGAAAACAAGCGTAAGTACTTTCGTACTCAACAAGTATATATGGGGTTCATGAGGCTCAAATAGTATGACACTGGTTTACTGCGGTAAGCATTTTAATTTGTAACAAACTTTATAAGTGGTAGATCAAAGTTATGCTTAAGTCCCCAAATTAAATTACATGATCAAGTAAAAAAATGAACAAGTAACATAATATCATGATAAAGTGATTCATAAAGGTAAACAAGTAACCAAAGGTTCTGTGAGTTTCCGGGCTGCTCGTGTCTGTGAGCACGGCTGATATACCAGTTTTTAACACTTTGCAGAGGTTGTACACTTTACCCATGAGTCGTGTTTGCCCAAATGCCCCGGGATCATGACTCCCTTAACACTACCGAGGTGAGCGGGTAGGGTACACTCTGAAGTCTTTCAAAGGGGTTTGCTGACATACCACAGACAGTACGGATCCACGGGCAAGGGGTATACGGGAGCCCCGGGATGGTACACACACGCAGCGGTCCCCACTCCAGCCACAACCCGCAACCGCTCGTCAATGACAACTTTCGTGAACTGCCGCATGCGAGAGAGTGACCCTAATACTAAACTAAAGCCAGAGCCATATAGCCCTCATGGTTGTACTGTATGTCCCAGCTTTTGCTGACAGATAGGGTCCTAAATCCATGTTGCTAAAAAGTCAAGTTTTACTTTATTATCTCATGTAGTCATTAATCAAGATTAAAGGATCATGCTTATTTAAAGAGGAGCACTAGCAATAACTACCCATATGAAAAAGTAACCCATAGAATTTCAAGGATCAAGGTAATCAAATCTAGGTAAACTCTACGGTGACAATATTAGACACATGCATATGATTTTATTTAGAACATCATGAATAGGACATCAAGGAAGATCCCATATAATACTTGCCTTGCTCAAAGGGCTCCTGCTGATCCTGCTCAAAGAGAAACTCCTGGTCAGCCACGTACTGCTCACCGTCTGTACTCGATCACCACATCACATGCAATCATACAGAGGCATAACATGCAAGCAAACAAAGACTATAGATTAGAACAGTACACCGATCCCAATAAAACAAGATTAAAAGTTTATAAAACTGATCTACGTCTCACTACGATCACAAAGACGTTTGAATCACGAAAAACGGAGCTATAACGAAAAAGATATGAATTAAACATGTTTTATAAATTAAACTAGAGATTAAAAGAGATTAAACAATTAATTATATTTAACAGTTGTCTAACATGAACTATGAACTAACTAACGCGTAGATTACGTCGATACGAATATAACGCAATTTGAATGGATGAAAACGGAGTTAAAATGAGCATTTTATAAACATTTGAATTTGAGTGGCAAATTTGTAAATCGAATTTTCTGTTTATTTTCGAATGAAAACAAACCGAAAAGGAATTACGCTTTTCAACAGAGGAGGCGGAGTCTCGGATTATGCCAAAGGATGGCGGGTTGACACTTTAAAAACCGTGGGGTTCTTTTTGCAAAACCGACGGCCGAAGGGGTACGGGGTGTTGTGATTCGTCCGATTTAAAACGGACGGCAGAGATTAGATGGGGGGAAAGGGAGGCGGCGCGCGGCGGCCGGAGATAGTGACGGCGGTGGCGCCATTGCCGGAGAGCGGCGGCGCAACGAAATCCGCCGTTCCAGGGCACAATTCGCGGTGCAGAAAGGACCGAGAGAGAGAGGGGAGACCGACGAATGTGATGGTGCATTCGGTTGGACTGATTAAGTGCGGGGGCGAGGTGACCACGCGGTACAGCGGCGCGGCAACGACGACGATTGCGGACGGGGTGCACGTAGGCGAGACAGAGGTAAATAAGGGGTTTGGCGGGTTCGGGGGACTCCACTTACCACTCCGCGAAGCTCGGAGGCGGTCAGAACGATGCGGAGGGCTTCGGCAGCGGAGGAGCGACGACGGTGGCGCTGGACAAGGTCGCGGCGGCACCGGGTGGTTCTGCGGGGCTTCGAAGGGCGGTGTGAGGGCGGCAGGGTGCGGAGGACGAGCTTTTATAGCTTGGAGGGGTGCCGCAAGGAAGGGAAGGGTGGATTCCACCGCGGATTCGCGCTCGGCCGCAAGGGAAGGGCGGCGGCGCAGAAAGGAAAGAGGAGGGGGAAGAAGAAAGGAAAGGGTCGCGGCGGTGTGGCGCTTGACTAGCTAGCCACGGTTCGGTGTCACTTACGGCAAGGGAGATTTCCTGCTCCTTATCGAGCTCGGCAGCGGAGATTCCATCGGCGAGAGAAAGGAAGGGAGCGGGAGGGAGAAGAAAGGAAAGGAGGGGATGCAACTGACAAGCGGGACCGGTTCGTCAGCGGGGGAGAAAGAGCTGACTGGTGGGGCGGATTTGTCAGTGAGGGAGAGAGAACCCGCGTGGGAGGAGGACGCGGGCCGGGGTACTGGGCCGGGGCAGAGCCCACTCGGCAAAAGGAGAGAGAGGGGGCGGGAACTGGGCCGGGTGAGGAAAGAGGCCTGCGGCCACATAGCAACAAGAGAGAGGGAGAAGAGGGTAAATGTTTTTCCATTTTTCCAATTTCAGAAATTCAAACCAATTTCAAAAACCAAATGAATTTCCAGTTTGAAAATTGAAAGAGCAATACAAAAATCTTATGCACCAGCATGTATGCAACAACCATGTTCCTATTTGTGATAATTTTATTTTATGAAAACCTTAAATATTTTTCCTAGGTGGTAGTGTTCACAAAAATGCAATTAACACAATTTTACTCTATTTTAAATAATGCATGTTTTTAGGGTGTTACATTTCTCCCTCATCCGGACTCCGAATTTAGTTCTGTTTGTTGCGTTGGTTTCGTAATCACGTAGCGAACTTGATGAAGCACTTGTGAGACCAGTTCTCATAAGTATTTTTGGGTTAGCCCTCTTCTCTTCTCTCTAGGGTTTGAGAGCCTCACTTTTGGTGTCTCGGTTTTGAGTCTTTGGTTTTCGGAAGATCCACTGTACCTCTTGGTCATCATCAAAGTTATCCACCCTCGCTAGGGTCATGATCTTGTTGGTGGAGTAAACTTGCTTGCTGGGTTGTTTTTGGGAAGAGTGGCCCGAATATTTCGAGAGAAATTTGAGGCTCCCATTCACCCCCCCTCTGGTCGTCATTCTCGGTCCTTCACCTTCTCCCAAACTGTGGCTCAGTTCAAGAAGTCTTCTAGGTAGTTTTTCCTTTTTTTCTTCTCTTATTCTAAACTTATGTTGATTGCCTTGTTAAGCTTGGGTTCTTTTTGCTGCAGTCTTCCTTTGGATGTTTCTTTGTCTTCCAAAGCTGCTACAAAATTGACAACTCTCTCTGGAGGTGATATTTTTGTGTCTTTTCTATCTTTCTAGCTTTACTTGTTGTTTGTTTCTGTATTTAAGCTTTTTATTGTAGGTGCTTCGGCAGTCCCTGGTGGTGCTGGATTGATGATCGAGAAGTTGCCTGAAGGTCCTCTCTTGTCTTCTCAAGTTGGTGTTCGAGTTCTTCCTGTGGTTGAACGTCATGTCCCTTTGTCTGCTCGGTCTGAACGAATTGGCAGGCTGCTTTCGACTTGGGAATCTTTCTCCTCAGAATATGGTACAGAGCTCAAGGTATTTTGCTTTAATCCCTGTTTTATTTTTTTGCTTTCTTTTATTTTCCCTTTATCTTTGTCTTTTGGCAGGCTTTTCATCAAGATCATGACATTCTGTTCGGTCCCCAGGAGGAGAGATCTACTATCCTTATTCAAGGTAGCTTGGAAAAGACTGAGTCTGAGTTGTCTTTAGTTAAAGCTGAGTTGGTTCGGGTAAAAGAGCTTCATGAGTCTGTTGTTACCCAAGCTTTTGCTGAAATTGCTGCTTTGAAGTCCAGGCTTGCTGGTATATTTTACTTTGCTTTGCACTTTTGTCTTTTTGACTTTATCCAATTTATTTGTATGTTTGATATTTTTTTCATATGCTGATCGTTAATGTGAGGTTTGGAAGAAAGATCGGGAGGTAATGACCAAAACTCTTCGATCTTCTGAAAATAAGGCTGAGCGTGTAAGTGAATCTGCTGATGATACTTTGAAAAAGGCTCAAGATTTGCTTGCTGAAGCTCAATTGGTTCGATCTGGCGCTGATCGTGATCTTGTTGAGGCTTTACAGTCGGTTCAGGTTTTGCAAGAAAAACTGACTTCTGCCCGTGGGCATCTTAGGTCTTTGCTTGAGGCTGTGAGGCCTATTATTGCCGCGGTCTGCTGTCATGGAGATGATAGTGCTGGTCTAGATAGTATAATCTCAGTTCTATCTTTACGATTCCATGAGTTCGTGAAGAGTGGGTTTGAAATATGTATAAATAACATTGTTTCTTTTGTTCGTGCTCTCGCTCCCGTGGTGCCTGTAGATCGGATACATGAGGATCCCATGGAGGCCGATCTTTTGGCTAAGTGGAAGCAATCTCGACTTGAAGATGGAGATCTTTGTAGTAATATATATGACCAGATGGAAGTGTTCCCACCTTCCTCTTGACTAAAAGATTTGTTTATTTTTGTAATATATATTCTGGATGATCTTTTGTTAATATATCATCAGGCTTCGTCCTGTCATATCCATTGTGCTTTTTTTATTTTGAGATATATTTGTCTTGTAGTAACCGTGTAGTTGGTTCTCTGGTTGGCTTGTTTGATCAATCTAGTGAAGATTCTGTTTTCTTGTAAGCCATGTCGAGTTCTTTTGACTCATATGACATCTGTAATTTTTGTGCCTTTATACTAGGCCTTGATTCGTATAGATCCGAGTTCTCTCTGAGTATCATTCTCGACCTTCGAGTCGTGATGATTATATTGAAGTGGATATTCAGGTTTATACGATGCTTTTGTAGCTTTATGTCTCTCGATTCAGGCTTTGCAGTTCTTCTTTTTGTTTTTTTTCTTCTGTGTAGTGATCTCCGAATTGTTTCGGGGTAGTACTGTTGGCTTGTTTTTTGTCGAGTAGTTGTTGATGTTTCTCTATGATGGAGTGTCTGACTTGTAGTCGTTGTTGTCTCGAGTTGTGCTGCTCCTTAGGCAGTCAACTATATGTGTCATGCCGCTTTTTTGGAATGGTTGACTTGTAGATATATGAACCAGACTATGCCGCTCATGGTGCAAAGCAGTCGGTTAGTTCGTCATGTTGCTTTTCTAGACAATTGACTTGTAGTGCTCGACAGTGTCGCTCATGGCGCAAAGCTTTCGGCTTGTCATGCCGTCTTTTGAGAATGGTTGACTTGTATGTATATGAACCAGACTGTGTCACTCATGGTGCAAAGCAGTCGGTTAGTTCTTCATGATGCTTTTCTAGGCAATTGACTTGTAGTGCTCGACAGTGCCGCTCATGGTGCAAAGCTGTCGGCTTGTCATGCCGTCTTTTGAAAATGGTTGACTTGTATGTATATGAACCAGACTGTGCCGCTCATGGTGCAAAGCAGTCCGCTAGTTCGTCATGTTGCTTTTCTAGGCAATTGACTTGTAGTGCTCAACAGTGCCGCTCATGGTGCAAAGTTGTCGGCTTGTCATGCCGTCTTTTGAAAACGGTTGACTTGTATATTTATGAACCAGACTGTGCCGCTCATGGTGCAAAGCAGACGGTTAGTTCGTCATATTTCTTTTTCGGAGCAATTGACTTGTAGACCGTTTGTTTTGGAGTCTTGTATCTTGTTTGTATCCTTAGTTGTATAATTTCTTGAGTTGGCTGATGTGCCAAGTGTTGCTCAATTGTATTCCATCTTCTGTCATTAGCTCGTATCTTCCGAGTTGTATTGTTGTTTTGACGATAAAAGAGCCCTCCCATGGGCTGAGTAATTTGGGTTTTCCATCTTTCTTTTGAATTAGTCGTACTACCAAGTCTCTTGGTTTTAGTGTTCTTGGATGCATATTTTTATTATAGTGTCTTCGTAGGCCTTGTAGATATCTTGCGTTTTCTATTACTGAGCTATCTCTTATTTCTTCGATTGTGTCGATCTCTAGCCGTCTTGTTTCCTCGGCTTCTCCCTCGTCATATTGTTCAATTCTTGGTGATTGCCATATTAGGTAGACGGTTAGTACGGCTTCAGATCCGTAAACTAGAAAGAAAGGTGAGTATCCTGTTGCTCTGCTGATCTGGGTCCTTAAGCCCCATACCACTTTCGGTAATTCCTCTAACCATTTTCCTCCATAATCTTTCAAGTCCTCATATAGTCTTGGTTTTAAGCCTTGTAGTAGTAGTCCATTGGCTCTTTCGACTTGTCCATTTGCTTGAGGGTGAGCGACTGATGCGTAGTCTATCTCTATTCCACAATCTCTTACCCAATATTGGAATTCTTTTGCTGTGAAAGGTGACCCTAGGTCTGTAATTATTCTGTTGGGCATCCCAAACCTGTGCATGATGTCTTGTATAAACTCTGTTGCTTTTTCTGCGTTGTATTTAACTACTGGTTTGTACTCTATTCACTTAGTGAACTTGTCTACTGCCACAAATATGTACTCAAATCCTCCTTTTTCTTTCTTGACAGGTCCGACTTGATCTAGCCCCCAGCATGAGAAGGGCCATGCTGGTGGTATGCAAATTAAATTATGTGCCAGGACGTGAGGCTGTCTTGCGAACATCTGACAATTTTTGCAAGTTTTGACTAGTTGTTCTGCATCTCTGAGTGTTGTTGGCCAATAGAATCTGCTTCTGAATGCTTTGCCGATTAGTGTTCTAGATGCTGCATGATTTCCACAGCATCCTGAGTGGATTTCTTCTAATATCTCCTTTCCTTCTTGTGTTGATACGCATTTGAGTAGTACTCCCGAGGATGCTGCCCTCTTGTATAATTTGTCCTTTACGAGGACGTAGGCTTTGCTTTTTCTTATAACTCTTATTGCTTCTGCTTTATCTCCACGTAGTTTGCTTTCACTTTTATAATCGATGTACACTTGTCTCCAATCACTTTCTATGTTGAAGACTTGTTTTGAAGTGTTGGGTTCTTCTGTTTTGTCTATGTCCATTGAGTCTTCCTTTTGTCTGATGATTTCTTAGATTGATGGTTTTGCGAGTTCTTCTACAAATATTCCCGGTGGTACTTTTGCTGTATCTGATCCTAATTTTGATAAGATATCTGCCGCTACATTTGAATCTCTTAGTACGTGATGGATTTCTAATCCCTCAAAGTTCTTTTCAAGCTTTCTTATTTCAGCGCAGTATGCATGTTGTTCTTTGTGCAGTCCCATTCTTTGTTTACTTGGTTAATTACTACTGCTGAATCTCCGTAGCCGAGTACTCTTTTGATTCCCAGAATAGTTGCTACTTTTAGTCCGTGTATGAGTCCTTCATATTCTGCTTCATTGTTCGTTGCTTTCCATAATATTTGTAATACGTACTTCAGTTGTCTTCCTTCTGGGGAAATTAGTAATACTCCTTCTCCTGCCCCTCCAAGCTTTAGAGATCCATCAAAGTACATCTTCCAATGGTCTTGTATTGGTTCGGGTTCTCTTTGGGTGATTTCCGTCCATTCTACGATGAAGTCGGGTAGTATTTGTGACTTTATTGCTGTTCTTGGTTTAAAATCTATATTAAGAGCTCCGAGTTCTACTGCCCATTTTGATATTCGTCCTGTGGCATCCTTGTTTTTGATTATGTCTTGTAACGGGAAGTTGGTCACAACTGTTACTTTGTGCTCTTGAAAGTAATGTCTTAGCTTTCTTGATGATATGAGTACTGCGTAGAGTAATTTTTGTACATGCGGGTATCTGACTTTTGATTCTGTGAGTACTTCGCTGATGTAGTATACTGTCTTTGCACTTTGTAAGCGTGTCCGGGTTCTTCTCTTTCTACTATGACTGCTGTACTTACCACATTTTTTGTTGTTGTAATATATAGCATCATGTCTTCCTTGTTTCTTGTTGGGGTCATTACTGGTGATGATGATAAATATTCCTTTAACTTGATGAAAGCTTGATTTGCTTCTTCTGTCCATTCAAAGCTCTCTTTTTTTAGTAGTTTGAAGAAGGGTAGTCCTTTTTATCCCAATTTTGATATGAATCTGTTGAGAGCTGCCATGCAACCTGTGAGTTTTTGTATATCTTTGATCTTTCTTGGCGGCTTCATTTCCATAATTGCTTTAACATGTTTCGTACTTGCTTCAATCCCTCTGTTGCTAACTAGAAAACCGAGTAGTTGTCCCGATGGTATGCCAAATACGTACTTGGTAGGATTTAGCTTCCACTTCCATGCCTTCAGGTTTTTGAAAGTTTTCTCTAGGTCTTGTAACAATGATTCGGGTTCTTTTGTTTTGATTACCACATCGTCAATGTAAGCTTCGACGTTTCTTCCAATTTGATCTCTAAGGCAGGTTTGTATTGCCCTTTGATATGTTGCTCCTGCATTCTTTAGTCCAAATGGCATTGACTGTTAGCAGTATGCTCCGAAGGGAGTTTATAAAGGATGTTTTTCTTTGATCCTCTTCTCTCAGTGATATTTGATGATATCCTGAGTAGCAGTCAAGGAAAGATAGTAATGATGATCCTGCTGTTGAGTCTATGACTTGGTCAATCCTTGGTGGCCCATATGGGTCTTTTGAGCAGTGTTTGTTAAGATCTGTATAATCAACGCACATACGCCATTCCTTCGAGTTCTTTTTCTCTACTAGTACTGCGTTGGCTATCCAATCCCGGGTTGATTATTTCTCTGATGAATCCTGCTGTCAATAGCTTTGTAATTTCCTTTTTGATTGTTGCTTTTCTGTCTGGAGCAAATCTGCGTAGCTTTTGTTTTACTAGTCTTGAACCTTTGGTTGTGTCAATTTTGTGCTTAGCCAACTCCTTTGGGACCCCTGTCATGTCTACGAGTTTCCATGCAAATATATCTCTGTTATCCCTTAGAAAGTTGGTGAGCGCGAGTTCCTATTTGGGGTTTAGATTTGCACTGATTATCGTCGTCTTATCTGCATCCCAGTCAACAGGTCGATTGTCTTTGTGGCGACTTCTTTTGGAGGTGTGAAGTTATTTGACATTTTAGCTGGTATTTGTATTTCATCTGGATTCATTTCTTCAGCTTTCTTCGCAATGTCTTCTTTCTCCTTGTAGTCTTGTAATTTCTCTGATATTTGTATGGCTTGTACATCACAGTCGTAAGCCTTCCTTAGGTCTCTTTTTAGTGATAGAACTCCTTTTATTGTCGGCATTTTGAGTAGTAGGTATGGGTAGTGGGGTACTGCCATGTATCTTGTGAGTGCTGGCCTTCCGAGGATTGCATGATAGCATGATTCAAAGTCTGCTACCTCAAATTTAATGAATTCTGTTCGATATTTTTCCGGCGTCCCGAAGGTAACTGGTAAGGTGATTTGCCCCAATGGCATAGAAGCTCTTCCGGGTACTATCCCGTAGAAGGGTATACTTGTTGGCGTGATCATGCTTTCATAGTCCAAGTTCATCTTTCCTAGGGTATTTGCAAAGATTATGTTTAGTCCTGCTCCTCCGTCGATGAGTACTTTGGACACTACCGCTCCTACTATCGTTGGTCCCATTACTAGGGGGTAGTAGCCGGCATTCGCCGTACTCGTCCACTGGTCCTCTCTTGTGGATTGGATTGAGTACTCTGACCAAACCAGGTATCTTAGCGTAGCTGGTTTGCCTTGTTCTTTTTTAGCCTTGCGGCCTTGTTGTCGTTGGTTTCATTATCACCTTCTTCTTCGTCGTCCGAGATGTCCCCTTCTGATTCATCTGATGATTTCAAATCTGGTATTTGTGGAGGTTCTAAGTATGGTTCAAGCTCTGCCATGTATACGGTTCGTCCTCTCCGAGTTCTTTTTGCTCGTTGGTTCTTTTTTCCTTGGTTTGTATGACGGTCTTTGATGAATTCCGAGTTCTTTTCCTACCTGGAATGGTAGTTCTTCACCTTGTGTTTGTATTTGTGGAGAGTAGTTTAGCAAATGTACGATGCATCCTTCTGGAGTTGTTGTCATTATCATCCCTTCCTGAGCGCCTTTCAGAGTTATGCTCTTTGTCATCACCTTTCGAAGAAACTATTCATATGTGGCTGCGGAGTTGCGTAGTCCGTATAGATTCGAGTACTTGGCTTCTTCTGAGTTGTTTCCGTCTCCGATCGTGGTTCGGTTGCGTACTTTGACTCTGTTTAGGTGAAAACAAAACGAAGACATGTAAATAAAATATATAGATGCACAGAGACACATCCACGCATTCGAGAACCACATATTTCATTAATTCTCTGTTGAATATACAAAATACATGATCAACGAAAAAATGTCTTCTTCCGTCTTCAGCGTCCTGCTTAAGGAGAGGTTTGACTTGTAGAAAATTGCGTAGTTCGCCGATTCCCGGGGCCTATTGGGCGCGTCCAGTTAATTACATCTGCAAGACGAGCTTGCGAAAAACCTCCTATTAAGCTGCGCTTCATGGTCGTCAAACATTTGGTTGCTCGTAGTTAGCCATATGTGATATATGGCATAGTAATAATATAGATGGATTTATGCCACCGAAGCTCGGTCAGGCATCGCCATTGTCATGTGAAAGTAATGAAATAAGATGATAGTGAAGGGGATGACTTTTGTCTCGTCGGTGCCCAGTCATATATGCCCGCCTTCATTAACACAGACATATGAGAGTTGCTTTTGCCTCGTCGGTGCCCAGTAACAATGTACCTGATCACATTAATTAGGATATGTCAATGGAATAGTAACTTCGCCTCGTCGACACATGGCCAAAGTTTTGTCTAGCCTCGTCGGCACTAGACGTGTAGTAAATAAATTATTCGCCATAGAGAACCCGCAACAATTAGTGGTATAAGTAGCACTTGAATGTGCTCATGAGATCAAACGGACAGCCTCTCGGCGTCTATGCTTTTAATAATAGGATGAGAGATTCTCATCATGATGACGACCATGACGAGCGGGGGTTTGTCGTCTCGCGCGTCTCTTTTTGGGAATTACGGCAGTCACAACGGCGACGGCGACGAGCGGGAATTTCCCATTTCACGTGTCTCGCTTTGAGCATCACAAGTAAATTGAAGAAGCCAATTGCTCGATTATCAACATTAGTCACTTGACAACGACCTCGCGCGGCGGCGAGGGTTCTAACGTCGTCAAGTTGTCAAACTCGGCACATTGGTAGATCGAAGGAGTTAATTGTTTGCCAACGGCCTTGCGTGGAAAGGGTGATATTGCGCCAATTGCTTTATTATCAACACTAGTAACTTGACAACGACCCCGCGTGGTGAGGGTTTTGACGTTGTCAAGCTGTCAATTTCATCATGGTAATAGATCAAAAGTTGCATGGCAAGGGTGACGCTCGATAATTGCTCATTCTCATGGCGCAGCAAATCAAAATAGCTCGGCACCCTGCCATATTGTATTACTCGCATGGATTTGTTATTGCACCTGCACAACGCACTGACCGGTCAACATGACGGCAGAACTGATTAGGGTGGTCGCTGCTGTAGAGAACCGGCGTCTGGAAGTTGCAGGAGCACGCTTGTGATGGCTTCCCGGCGAGCAGGGCGTACGTCGGTGTATTGTGGGAACGTACGGAAGCTGAACCCTTGCGTGCGTCTGCTCTGAGGCTTGGGGCGTGTATGCTGCTGGTGCTGCGTCTGCTTTGAGGGCTTCGGTGGGCGATGCGTATCGCCTCCGTTGGTCGGGAGTGTATGCTATGTAAATCTACTAACTATGCAAACTACGCAAACTCTAATCAAACGCACACGTTTCTAATCTGATAGTTTCAGATGGAGGTGGAACAATTATTCACTTCAACCTTCCTACCTCTATCTCAGTTACATAAAAAAAAATCCCTTCGATCCGTTACGTCGGTCTCTCCCTCGACGCCGCCGTTACGTCCGTCCGCGAGACCCGCGTCGCCCAATCCGCTCGGCGCCGTCGCCCCATCCGCTCGGCCACGCCCCCATCAGCATCAGGCAACGTGAAACAATGCAAACTAGAGTATCCTCTCTCCCAAACTGAGCTGAACAGTATGGTTGCATGCAGTCTCTGTGCAACGCCTGTGGCATCAGGTTCAAGGAGGAGCGGCGCGCAGTGGCCACGGCCACGGCGGCAGCAGAGGCCATGGACCAGCAGGGCGGATGCGGCTACTTCGCACAACGGGCGCAGTACGGCGGCGGGGCGTCGGCGGCCGTGCCCTACGGCGGCAGCTGCGAGGCGCCAGTGTTTCCGTGCGGCGGCGGCTGTGCCGCCGCAGTTCTTCGCGTGGCGATTTGAGGTCTGTTCGGCTCCGAGGAGAAGGGCGGCGTCGAATGGGTCTTCTCGCGGGGCGGCGGAGTCCCAGGCGGCGCCGAGGCGAGTTCTCTCGAGCGGCGTCGAATGGAGTTTTTTTACGTAATGGAGTGTAACGGAGCGGGGCACGTAGGGTTTAAGTGATTAGGAAGATAGAGGTGGAAGGGTTGAAATGAATAATTGTCCCACCTCTATCTGAAACCATCGGATTGACATCATGTGCGCTTAATTATAGTTTGCATAGTTTGCATAGGTAGTTTGCATAGCATACGCTCCCCGTTGACCAGGGTGCTGATTTATATATAGGGGGGAGAGTTGGTATTTGTCCCTCGGCCAAGCAACGAAGCAAACGGCAAGTAATCTATCAAACTCTCGTACGTACGTTTCATTCCAAATAAAGTCCGGCTAAAATTCCATCTTCAGCCCAACATTACTATATACGTGGGAGTTCATATCTAATCTTCCCTTTTCTCACTTATAGAAATCACGTGACGTTGAAGTATATCACGCCCGAGTAAATTTCTTTATTTAATATTGTTTACTCTTCCGTATATGTTCCACGTCAAATATATATATATATATATATATATATATATATATATATATATATATATATATATATATATATATATATATATTATATGCCATAAATCATTTGAAGACGTGGGGTCCATAGGTCATAGACTCCACCACAATTCGAATACAAATAATACCATCAATAATTTTAAAAGTAAGATATTTTATTTTGATGATATTTAATAAAAATATTCATCAAACAAATGCCCCCCCGCCGAGTCGAGTCTATGCGTTCAGCAGCAGAGATTTGACTCGGGGAAAATCCTCTGTGTATATAATCCACTAAAGCGCACGTGATAGGCCGGCTTGTAGTGTCTGCCGTAGAGATGTAGTAGTATTGGTCTTAGCGAGCACTTGTATGCAAGCTAAAATATGATAAGCCGTAGTGAAAGACCATGCTACAACTATCATAGCAACCAAAAAATGGCGAAAATTCATACCACAGTTTAGAATGATCCAGCTATATAGCTGTAGAAACTGATTTGTGGGTGTTGAGCCATCTTCACACATAGGCCATGGTGGGCGAGGACATAGATATGCCTTGAGTTCCAACAAGAAGGACCAGCTAATTTCTCTTGTATTTCAAAGAATGAGAACCATATTCTCAAAAGGAGAAAACAGAAAAAAAACAAGAAACCAATAATGATATATATTTATTTTTAAAATGTCGGCTTTTCCATAAGTCATCAAGCTATGAGGCATCTTCTAGTGACATCATCAAAGGGTATATTTCGACAGAAACATGTCAAGAACACAACTTTCATATGAGGTTCAGTTTCCTTCGTGATAATCGTGTCGATGATTAGCACTTCATTAGGACCTCTCGGGGTCAAAGAAACTCTCTCCGAGCCTCCCTTTAGTCATGTGCCTCACACCTTTCCCATTGTCCAGCAGGGAGTATAGGATATGGCTAACTTTTAGGATTGGTTTGGGGGTAAATGGCTAAGACAATTTTTTTTTTACCTTTACTTTTGCCGAGGATGATAAATAGCTACCCTCCTCCTTCATTTGCTTCATTTGATGATTTGATTTGACTTCATTTGATTGTTGAGAGCTCCGAGACATTTGACTATGTCTCCTTTTATGGAACCAGGTTATTGTTCCATAGAAGACGAAACGATCGCTCCATTAATCACGCGGATCCTTTGGAGAATTCAGAGGGTAGTTCTTCATCTTTGTGTAACTAATACTCCTCGCAGGCTCATTTTTTTTCGGGCCCTTGTTATCACCTCTAAGGGTGGCATGCGGCTTTCACACTTGATCTAGACTTTTGTCGAGTCAGGTAGCCTTTACATGCTCTTTTCCCTATAGTCTCCCTAGAGGCTTGGTACTCCCCTTTAAACTGGACAAAGGCGAAGGATATGATGAACCCACGACTTGCAGGGTCAGCGCGAATTGAAATTCATCGGCCCACTTTATCCCTTATTGGTGCCAATCATGTGCTTGTGTTGAGATCACTTCACCACAAATTAAGTTGGTCAAGACACTTTTCTGTCTAAAGACACACCCCTGAATGATTGCCACCGGAGGATTGAGCTTGATGACATATATAGGAGAAAGCCTTTTGTTGTTGGACATGATGTCCACTCAGTTTAAAACACATTTTCTATAATCCGAGAAAACATGTTCTTTTTATTTGAAGAAAGAAAAAAAAAACAAATAGCAAAAGGGCAAGGTTGGCACGACGATTGGTCACGCAAAATATTTCGTTAAATACCTGCCATTGATGGGCGGCATAGGACGGAGACCTTGGTGATCTATTAGCTGGTACGCGCCACCATCATAGACTTGCTCAATGACAAATGGCCCTTCCCACTTTGGCTCAAATTTCCCTTTAGTCCTGTGTGTAACAACAATAGGGCGTCGAAGAACAAGAACGAGTTCTCCTTTGCGAAAAACTTGTTGCTTGGCAAGCTTATCATAGGCTCTCACCATGTTCTGGCGATATAGCTCAAGATTTTGCACTGCATTAAGACGATGCTCCTCCAAAGCTCGAGCTCCTAGAACCGAAGTCGAATCTGCTCATCATTAGTGAGCTCATCATGAATAGTTACCCGTAATGATGGGAGTTGTACTTCAAGTGGCAAGACTGCCTCACTCCCATAGATTAGAGCGTATGGTGTGGCTTGTGTTGGAGTGCGAGTGGTGACTCTGTATGCCCATAGAGCCTCAAAGAGACGATCATGTCAATCTCTTTTATGCTTCGTGACTGTCTTTTTAAGTATCTTGCCAAGGGTCTTCTTAAATGCCTCAGCTAACCATTTGCTTGTGGATAGTAGCCAGTGGAATAATTCCATGTAATATTGTACTTTGCTATGAATCGTTGCATTTTATCCGATTTGAATGCCTTAGCATTGTCAGAAGTAATACGACGTGGAACTCCAAAACGGTATATGATATGCCGCTCTAGAAAATTAATAACATTATCAGACTTCACTTCTCGCAATGGGACAACTTCCGCCCATTTAGAGAAGTAATCGGTTGCAGCAAGAATATAGTGGTGCCCCCTAGATGAAGACGGTTCAATGGATCCAATCACATCAATTCCCCAGGCATCAAATGGCCAAGACGGAATTGTAGGATTGTTGACGGTCCTTAAGTACCAAATTTAACTGTCAACTAAACAAGGAAAAGGATCTAAATGAAACCCATAGCTAGAATTAGGGTTTATACTAATAGAATTTCATGAGTTTTGGTGAATGTCTGTTTCTGCAGGGGGTTATCAGGAAATACCAAGGAAAGGCCCACATGTCATGTTTACATAGAGATATTTATCAACCGCATAATTTTTTGTACTCTAGAAGGTTCCAGGAGACACCAGAACGAATGGGAGGTGAAACGGGCCCGGAGCCAGGGCGCCCGCCCTAGCCCCTAGGGCGCCCGCCCTGCCCCTATGGCCAATCAGCTTCCACTTTGCGGATTATGGTCCACCGCCTTTGAGGATCAATCTAAACCACTCGCTTAAGGTCGGTTTGATCCGACGGTCCACGTTCATTTGAGGAGGCTATATAAGGAAGACCCCTGACCCCCTGATGATCATCTCATCTCATTATTCTTCTCCAGAGAAAAAGCTAGGGTTTCAATTAGATGTAGAGAAGGAGAGAGGTCCCTCTAGTTGTCAAGATCTAGTTCTTCTAGTTCTAGTTCATCTAGTTGTAATTAGAGGTGAGAGGGAGGAGGAGAGAGCTAGGAGGAGCCGGATCTGTCGGATCTTCCTCAACATTGTATCTTTGCAGCATCAGGTTCTGAGCAATCTCCAGGTTCTTCATTTATTATTTCTAAGTATCTTATTTGAGTTCTTACTTTATTCTATTTACGGGATCTCCGCTCGTATTGAGTGCTCTAGTTTTGATATCAGATTAGAGTAGTAGGCGATACTGTAGACGTGGTGTCTAGACTAGAGTTTACCTGAGTTTGCGCCCAATCCTACGGATAGTTGTGGTAGCCCCAGGGGTGACAGCTCTGTAAGGCCTTTGTAGTCCACCATATTCGGGTTGGTGTTTTCGTAGAGCTTTTGGCAACCTCCCCTCGACTACCTTTTTCCCAGTCTTTATCGAGAGTCGGGACGGTATTGTTGCTCCAAAGTAAGTAGAGTATAGTGGACCTTTGATTAGATATCCCCTTAGAAAACTCTAAAAATCTCTCTACCCAGTTATCTTATCTATCCTTAGACGTTCTTAGTTCTTCTCTAGTACACTTCACGTTCCTCGTGGAAATCGATACCCTTGGAATACTCATGGGTGAAAGCTACAGCGGTATCCGTGCGCTTGCGGATTTATCTGTTTGCGTTAAGAAATACCAACAAGCTTTTTGGCGCCGTTGCCGGGGAACGGTAGTTGTGCTAGTTTCGAACTATGGTCATTCATCTACGTTTTTCCTTTTTCCTTTTTACCATCTTTCTCGCCTTACCACTTTCATAAATATTTTGCTCCAAAGGGCGACTTGTTGGAGACTCCACCTTCTTCACCCCTCATTCTTATAAATGGCTATGAGCTTCGCCCTGCTTGTATAGCCATGGTTTGGGAGAAATCTTTCTCTAGTCTTGGTTTACTTTTAACTTCATTTGAAAATATGAATTATCTAAGTATAGAGGAGACCCCAAACAAGACCAATTTGAGAGTTACCAATCCACGTGGAATTTTGAACTTACATGAAAAATCAACCATAGAGATTGGAGAGGAAGATGATATCAATGAGCATGGAATCTATTCCATAACTATCTCTTTAAATCCATGCTCATATGAGACATCTCTATCAATACCACACATAACATCTTCAACACCCTCGCACTTTCTATTTACAAATACTTTAAAAGGGTAGTTGTCGATGCATATGTTTATCATAAATATTGCAGATCTTGTTGTGTAAATCTTGAGATAGGTAATAGTAGGGAAACCATGTTGCTAAAACACATCTTAAAATGTTTCCCTAGAACAAGGTTAGTGTCTTAAAACAATCACCTTTGAGATCCTAACATAAGTGTTCACCTTTATGTTGCCTACCCTTGTAAATTGAGCATAGAATTATATGATTATATTCCTTCGGGTATTTTTGTCACTAACCTTTCTAGGTATAGAGCGGAAAGAATGAAGGAATGACAAGCATAAGGTATGTCCAACCAATTATTATGCAACATTGAATTTCATTCATCCAATCTTGATTTTTGCAAAATTCAAGCTTGGGGGATAACCCATTGTAAAAACACCTTTTGCCATGTTGCTACATCATCTTATTTGTACCTACCTTTAAGGCATGCTCAAACTACTAAATTGCTAATCATGTTCTTTCATTGTCACTTGAGTAAATCTCCATAATACTTTCATGCTACCTTTGTTTGCTATAGTATATGTTTAGGTTTTGAAGTATTTTCATATACCTTTTAAATTAGCAAAGGTGCTTAGTTTAAACTAAAGGTATTTTGATTTTACTTCTAAAGGCTTCTAAATTAAGCATGGCGCTTAGGTTAAAATGTCTTCCTAAATCAAATTAGACGTGGTGTCTAGGTTGATTTTTGAACCGATAGTATACTAGAGTAGATATTGGATATTTTGTTGGACTAACCCCTGTAGGAAAACTTTCAATTTTAAATTGGGAAGTCCTGAGATGAACTCACACTGGAGATAGACACATGAACTTCAACAACCTTCACAAGAGAGATGTAGCTAATTCATCATGATGAATTCCATGGAGCAAGGAGAAGGCGAGTGACAAAGGACAAAATCTACATCCACTCAATCCATGGAAGAGGGTGAACAAAACTTCAAGACAAGATCAACAAAAATTTCAAGATCGGAAGAACAAGGATGGGAGAGGGGTGGAACAAGAAGACAAGTCGTTAATGCACAACTAGTTGATAAAGGGAAGCTTCCATGAGGGTTACGATGCCATCATTCTTCAATGACAAAGGTAAAGGTAAGTAATCATCACTCTAAAAGTTTTTCTTTGACTCTGGTATTCACATAAATAAAAACATGTTTGAGTTGCAACCTTACATGATCCAACCTAATTAACTCAACATGTTAGTTCTTTAAAGCTTGATCCTAGTACCACTTATTAATCTCACAATCTTAACCATCTAAAATGTTGCACATCCAACCTTGGAAGATGATAATCTCAATCATGTAAAAATAAATTAGACAATCTTTCCATGTGTTAGAGCAATCTGATTACCCATGTGTTGTTGAAATACTACATTCATGCTCATCCTCTGGAATGATCACTCATGTCATGGCTAAATAAAATAGAACTCATTCTTGCTCAGATATATTTAGGTTAGAGATGAATGAATAAACTTTGGTTCTGTTGGTGTTTTTCCACCAGCAGAGCCCATGCACTTGATCTCTGCCTTGTTTCTATGAGCATGACACTTCTTCACCATGCCATCAAGAGCATGGGTGGATGACACCCTACCAATGAAGAAAGGAGATCTAGGGTGACTTGTCATTCCAATCTCCATTGGAGCTTACACTTTTGAAGAAGTGGTCTGTGACCTTGGAGCAAGTGTCCACATCATGCGAAGCTTGCAGATCAGACACTATGCTATCCCAAGGGAGTTCTTGAATAAGCTATCTATAACCTTGGAGCAAGTGTCAACATCATGCGAAGCTTGCAGATCAGACACTATGCTACCCCAAGGAATTCCTTAATATGTTAGCATATGAATTGGACACTCGTTCATACGGGTAAAACCTTGTGATTGAAGAAACAAGCAGAGATGCGAAAGCACTCATTTTCTTGGGACACTCATTCGTAAGAACATATAATGCCATCATCTACACGGATAGCGCCAAGATCCGTTTCACTATCAAGGATGAGAAGGAGAGATTCACTTTCATGAAGCATACACTCAAGGCTCTTACTCATCCTAAGAGGCCATACATCTACAAGGATACAACTATTGCTACAAGAAAGAAGAACATCAACAATAGAAGGAGGAAGAGTAAAGCTCAACAACCAAGAGAAGACCAAGATAATTAGCACTATTGATTTAGGGTAGATCAACTCCTTCTACCTCGCTAAGCTAGGAGATCCAGGAGTACCTACCAGTGATTGCAAGATCAAAGAAAGTACATTCTACAAGATATTCTGCAATATTGGATCAAGCAGTGACATAGTGTCTAAGGTGTCTTACCAACATTTATATGGCAGTAGACCACTGTACCACACATATGTGCAGCTACAACTAGCAGACTAATCATTCTGATTTCTGGAGGGAATAACAAAAGACATCATGATCCGAGATCACTATGTTCCCACTGACTTCATGGTTCAAGATATGGGAGATGAAGATGAAGTCCACCTCATTCAAGGAAGATCTTTCCTCAACACCACTAGTGCAATCATCTCCATGAAATCATGAGAGATCCATTTCCAATTTCCTGAAGAGAAGAAACAAGCCACCAAGGATGGATGGACAGACTATCTGGGAGAATTAACAAGATATGAAGATCAATTCAATAATAAAGATAAGAGTTCTCCTGAGAAAGAAGTCGTACCACCAACAGAGGATGAATCACTTGCTACAGAGGGAAGAGAAAGCAAAACCTCAGACTGAGGAAGTGTGGAAGAGGAAAGAGACTTCATCAGAAACACCAACACAAGAAGAGCAAACATCCAAGTATTTATTAGGAGTGGACCATTCTCCTTAAGACATTTGAACCAGAAGAGAGGTCCGGTTCGACGGACCTAAATCTCCGAACCTGAGCCGGAAGGTAAACTCGGTAAATTATCTGCATATTTATTTTCCTCTGCATTACATTAGTTTCACTCTAGCAAATTTACTTTCCATAAATATTTTTATTACTATATCCTCCTTAGTATAATCCATTGCATAATCATCTTGATCATAGCATATCTATATTATTGCACTGCATTGCATCATAAAAAGAAAAAAACCTTTAAGCCTCATGTGAATAAGTCTTCTAACTATTTACCGTGGAGGCATAAAAAATTATTATTGCATTAGTCTTTTGCATATAAAATTGAAAATCTAAAAATATATTTGAATATTTGAATTCTGCAAAGCTCTAGGGAATCAAGGCATAAATGGTTTACCGCTAACGCTTAATCTGTTCCACGAGCTTTGTTGTCTATTTGAGTTTAATAGGATTTGGAAATACTAGACAAGATTAGATAACTTCATCTACTTTGAGAAGTACACCAACATCAACTATCATCTTTGAAGTCTCAAAGAAGTGAAGTAAGTTTACACTGTCTAAACGAATGACTATGTCAACATCCAGCTTAGGGGAGAGCACCCCCAAGTACCCAGGTAAGTATCCTTATTCACTTAGGTTTACTTAGATATTAGTTACATAAATAAATTAAAAAAAAAATAATGTGAGCACATGAAGGTTCACACTTAATCACAAGAGTTACAACTTAGATACTTTTCATTGTCTACTTTATCCTTAATAGAGTTTTCTATTTAGTAATAATAATAAGTGTGTTTAGAAGTTGCTAATAGTAAAATGAAGAACTCTGAAGATAACTCTGTGGAAATGATGAATAGTTGCTCTGCCATAATTTCTTTCAAGTACCTAGTTTTCAGCCTTGAATTCTCCCGAGTTTTAGATATAACTGTTTGACATGAAGATTTGCTCTGAACCTAAAACTTGTGGGTTGCGAATGCTTGAGCTAAGTCTAGGTAGTTGATAGGTATGATATGAGAAAGTTGAGCTACTATTTATCTTGTTCCTAGCAATACTAGAGTTCTGGAGAATTTATCTTTTGAAAATTAAAAATATTACATGATGAGTCTTTGTATGATGACAGCTTGAATTCCTACCACATCCATATATACATGTCTGGTAGATTAGGAAAACATTCACTATCATATTTACTGCTTGTGTTTGCATTGAGTTTTGTTGACCCTTAGAGACTTGTCATGCTTTTAAAATCAAGATCACGTACACTCCACCATATATGCTACTTCTATCCTGGAAGTACTGTTGGGGATATTACCTCGGCATATCCACAGGGACCTTATGGGCCTGCCGACTAGGAGACGGCCCAACCCGCGAGGTCATGCGGCACGCGACCAGCCCGCCGTGCTCGCCAAGGACTCCGAAAAAGTCTTGCTCGCCAAGGAAGATCCTAGTAGATAGACTCAGATCCCTTGCCATAGGGAACCGATCGTAATCTGTTAGGATATGGAAATTGTAACCCTACTCCGCGGCTATATAAGGCGAGCAGGGACCCCCTCGAAAACTCTCTCACAACCTCTCTCAGATCATCTATAGATCTTGTAACCGATACGCAAGATCAATCCAGCCACCAAAACACAGGACGTAGGGTATTACGGCGATTTGCCGACCTGAACCTGTATAAATCGTCGTGTATATGCTCTTTGTGTTACGCTTGATCACCGTCGCCACACCTCCGCCTACAATCTACTACCGTAGGGTACCCCTAGGTAGACTACGACGCATATTTCGTCGACAGTTGGCGCGCCAGGTAGGGGGTCTGTGCATCGACTTCATGGCTCGTCAAGCGGTTACTTTTCTGGATTCGATGGTCCTACCGGGACTAGCACCGTGCTCCAGATTGGATCTATGTCTTGGACCATTGGATCTACTCCACGCGGCGCAGACGCGCCGCCGCCCGTGCGTCGCTCCGCTGCGCTGATACACCAAACGCGAAAGAAGATCGACATCGATGACCTGGTCGACGCCATCGATCGCTCCAGCAACGGTATCATGGATTGCCTCGACCTCGTACAGGTGGCACGACACCGACTCTTCGGCCACCACAGCCGCCGACCACGCCACCGTCGGTCCCCGCCGAAGACGATGGCCACAATGACCAGGGATGCCTGCCCCTCTCCAACGATGCCTTATGGGCTCAGTAATCAGGCCGCCGCTTTCCAGCGCCAAATGTACCGATCGGTCTCCGACCAGATCCCCGCAGCTCCGATCTTGAACACCGTCGTCATCTCTGCGGTCCCCGGTAACTCCGACTAGGCAGTGTTCCTCTATGGCACGATCTCATCGGGTTTAGCCACCGCCGCAGGAACAGAGATCGCCGATTCCTCCGGATCGACCAGCAGTTTGCCGGACTTTCCTCCGGGCTTCGGAGGGTTAATTTTTCAAATCTCCGCAGACAGCGTCGCCCCCCGCGACAACGAGACGGAGGCCGTCCCCATCTTCTCCAACGCTCTGCCGGCCGACGAGTTGATAAACAAGTTGGCACGGAAGAGCTCAATAACCATAGAAGAGCCCACGACAATTGCAAATCCCCACGCCAACCAAGACAACGCCAGGGAGAACAGGCGATGTTACTCCCATCTCCCGGAACGCGAGAGGGACAGGGACCGCCGACCAGACTACCGTAGCGATGGAAGGGCCGGTGATCACCAGGACCACCGGTCATGCAGCTCCGAGCGTTACCCATAGAAGTATGACTACAGGCGAGACAACTGCCATGTCGCCAACGCAGACGACGGACCAAAGATGAACTACGGCTCTAGTTACGAGAAGATCCTCGACTGTCCCTGCCCCCATACGCAAGAACTCCAAGCGCTCCATGCGCAACTGCGAACCCCTTGAGTCAGTGGTGAAGGGAAGAAGCGATAAGGGAGCAAAAAAAGACGACTCCGACAAGGGTGAAGACCAAGACCCACGAGCACCAAAGTTCCGACCACTTTCAACAACGTACTCCATAGCATGGTCGTTGAAGGAGAAAGGCGACATCGCCAAGTTCGCAAAGACATTTACTCTGTTGCCGCCAACTGAGATGATTCGGCCAACGCTCGCTACCTAGACTGGTCGGAGCAGCCTATTAGTTTCTTCGGGGAAGACGAGTGGACGGACTACAGGTACCCTGGCCGTTTTCCACTCATCATCAATCCAACCATCACCACGTGCCGCTTCAGGAAGGTGCTAGTCGACGGCGGCAGTGCATTAAATATCATCTTCGCCGACGCATTCAGCCAGCTCGATTACTCAAAGAAGGACCTCCTACCGGCGAATTTTCCTTTATGGGGTATCATCCCAGACAAGGCATCCACACTAGTAGGACAAATTACACCCCCGTACAATTCGGCGACCAGAACCACTTCAGGTCGAGAACATCAACTTCATTGTCGCTGACTTCCAAATAGCCTACCATGCGATCCTTGGTCGCCCGGCACTCGCAAAGCTCATGGCAGTACCACACTACACCTACATGGTGCTGAAGATCCCAACACAACAAGGCATCATTAGCCTCCGCACTGACTTGAAAGTCGCATATGAGTGTGAACAACAAACAATAAACGTCATCAGGAGGCCCCGTCCCCACGACAAATATAGCTCCAACACCAATGACAACCCTACCGCCAGGAGGTCAAAGGAAACGCAAGCATCAATCATCGGCGCCGACCCCTCTCGCAACTACGCGTGAAGGCTTACAATCCCTGCAATACAAATAGTCTAGATACTTGAAGCGGTTCAATGAAGTTTGTACTCTCTACCCCCAATAAATAAATAAAGTGATATGTTTTTCGTTATACCCCATATACAATTCGACTTCTGCAAAATGCCGACGGCGTTCGACGACTCCTGCAAAACGCATACGACACTCGACGACCTCTCCAAAACACTCCCACAGTGTTCGACGACCTCTCCAAACGCATTACGGCGTTCTCCAGATAGTCTGGCCATAACCGGAAACCTTCAAATCTGGTCTATCAATTTCATAGCGCATAGAAGTAGCTACCCTATACGCTATGATCATATTGATAGACCTCTCAGATGATGTATCTCCAACAACCGAGAAACATCACCTATGTTGAAGGCCATGAGGATATGCGCCCAGAATCTGTATATGACCATGGCATGGTCGACGACTCTACAAGCAGCATGGCTTTACGCCCAGCGTCTGCAGGAACGGTCTCCACAGGCCCTAGTCACGCCACGATCGAGCCCCTCGGAAAAAGGTTCTGTCCCTAGCATCACCCTAAGCGTGCATGAGCTGTTCGCCCTCTACACAGCGGGTTGCTAGCAGCCTACCCCCTGGTAATCCCCGTGGCACCTACGCCTGCAGTAGCTCTGGGCTCTACGATCCGGGCCATAGGGAACCCAGGGCCGAACGATTCATCGCTACGGCTCACGACTTAGCAGGAACAACAGGACATACAAGTGAAACAAAAGCTCACCGCCCGGATATTTTACAGCTTTGTAGTTTTCACTTACACGTCCGAATTCTTGTATTTGGGATACAAAAGACTGCTGTCCAGCAGCAAACAAATCAACATCCTTACTACAATCTCCGCGACACGATCAACATTCACCTCGAGACGATCCGCATCCTCATCCGACGTCCCTGACGCGAACCCGGTCTCCACACGACCAAGTTCCAGCTTCGGATAATGAGATTGCAACATAGCTAGGCCATGAGCAGCCACACTCTAGACGTTTCGCTTCTTCCGCATCGAGTAGCTCTACACAATAACCAAGAAACATTACCACAAGGATGAGGCAACAAGTTTTATAAACAAAGAACAATGAAGACTTATGAGCGGCAAGCTCGTCGACCTTCTCAACATGCGACTAGAGTTCCGCGATTTCACGCTCCCGATCTTGGACAGTGGCTCACAACACTTGGGCACGCTGGTTTGCTGCCTCCAAGCTTTCCTCTAGTCTCACAAACTGACCCTTGACACGAGCAACGTCACAACGCAGATGCTCGTTCTCAGCAGTTAGTTTCACAAGCTGGTGGGCAATCATCTTACGCTCCCTTCCGGACTTAAAAAGTCCCTACGACGACGCAGAAACAGTTCAACAAAGGAGGCACAGAGACAATGTATAAGTAGCCGAGGGTCCGAAGCTACCTTGATTCACCCGAACAGATCGCTAGCATCATTAAGAAAGGCAGTCGCTTCCTCTTTGGCCTCGTCATCCTCGACAACGACAAAGTCCTCACCGTCACGGCGGAAAGTACGGACTGGCGCCGGTTTCGACTCATCTTTTGTATGAGGAATCTCCTCCACTACCTCCGGCTCCTCCAGTAGCACTGCCGACCTCTCCTCTTCTCCGGCCTAGGACCCGACACCGAGAATGCTAACAAATTCGGCATAGCACCACAAACCGGTTCTGCATAGCACCGGTTCTCCTCTTTGCCGCAGAGCCAGAAGCACCATCAACAAACGCCGCCCCTTCACTCGCAGCAGGATCCCTTCACAAGTTGAGGAATCAGCAGGCATAGGGGCGCCATGTCTTTCTGAGCCAATCTCAACACGTGCTCCCCCGGCAACGTCCGATTTATTACCATGAGACGCCAGCAGATCCTCAGAATCCGGTACCCTACCCAAAACAGCATCATAAGCAAATCGATAAAGGCGATCAAGAGTCAAACAAAAATGAAGCACTTACAGGAACGACTTCCGACGAGCCCTCATGAACCTCCGGCCCGGAACTTCTCCTGCAGAGCTTGATGGAACACCCATAGGCGGATGCTACAACGACGCAGCAGAATGCTCCACTCCAAAGGAATTCCTGGCGGCCGCCTTGGTGCCTGAGCAAGAACACCCTTCTCCATCCAGGGTCATGGCCGGCGTATCATCCCCGTCTGACCCATCGTCAGATGAATCAGATATTGATGACTTAGAAGGAGCGGCACCCTCGTTGATAACAAACTTGCCCCCGGTCCCAACTGACGGCTTCACCTTCTTACGGAGCAGGTCAGCTGGGCGCTTCCCGACTTGATCACTATGTACTCGGCGTTTCTCATCCAAGGGTCATGAACTACCCGCTCGCCAGAAGATTCGCGACCACCTCCACCAAGTATATCTTCCATACTCCTTGTCTGATCAACACCGAGAGGCCATTCCATTAACGGAACTTGAGAAACGAAGACGACACGATCCTGACCAAGAAGATTTGAGTAAACCCACGAAAAGCCCAAAAGCTAGATGATTGCTACAAAAGAAAAATCAAAACTCACCGACGGTGGCGGTAGCCCAGCACGAAATGCATCACGTGGATTCTTCATATAGGGCAAAGAAAGATCAAAGATTGCAGCAACACGATCAAATGCTTCTTCTTGCTCCAACTTTTTGGCGTTTCGCGGGTCGGGTCACCACGACCAGTGTAAAGAAAGGCAGGATGAACCCTGTTCTTACAAGGCTAACAACGCCTGATCACGAAATTCCAACCAACCAAAACACCATCAAGCGATGACCGATCCATTAATGAAAGCAGATCCTTCACTTGCTCCATCGCCGCATGCGAAGGGGTCGCTGACCAGCTAGGTTGCGACACCGGGATGTCTGACGGGTCGCCGCGTGCATATGGGTCCTCCTGGGGGATGTAGAACCAGCGAGATTTATATTCCGCCACCTTCGAAGGCAACGAAGTAGCAAGATACACATCCTCCATACCCTCCCAGAGTTGAAGATATACAGAACCAACAACTCGAGATGTGGCGGTACCATTCGGCTTGAGACGGAAGAAATAACGAAATAACTCGAAATGCGGCTCGATCCCCATATACGCTTCACAGAAATGCACAAAAACTGCGACGTGGAATATCAAGTTGGGATGGAGGTTGCACAACGCAATCTTGTAAAACTCCAGGAGACTGCAGAGAAAGGGGTGAATAGGAACCACGAATCCACGCCAGAAGAAAGGCTCAAAGACAACAAGCTCACTAGTGTTAGGGGTTGGAAACTCCTCACCGGTCGCCGGCCTCCAATCCACAATGGACTTATCCTGAAGAATACCAGCCGTAACCAGAAGCTGAATATCCTCCTTCAAAGTACATTTGTTGACACCGTTTTTTAGCACGTGTCAATATAATCTAAGGATTGTGCCGATCGGCGAGAGGCTGGTTGTTGTTCCTTATCGGAATCAGGATATTATCGGTCAGACTGCCGATAGAGGCAGGAATGTTGCTGATGAAAACGGACTTGTTGCCGATGGAGGCAGAAGGACTTGATAAAGGCAAAAGTCAGCTTGCCGATGAAAGTTGAAGGCTATTGCCGATGGAAGCTAGAAGTCTCAGATGTTGCCGATAGGAGTTGAATGGCTCACCAGAGGGCAATTGCAAAGTTGCTGATGCCGATTGCCGATGAGGAGATGTTGCCGATGCCGATTGCTGATAAAGATTGATTGGTGAAGACAAGTTACCAATATAAGGTTGCCGATCAGGAAGTATTGCCGATGCCGATGGGCATGGGGTGCCGATGAGTACAGGGTGACTTAACGCTTGATGTCAACAGAGGATTACCGGTGGCCAAAGAAGGAAGTCGCGGATTGGAGGGATCTGCCGATGGAAAGTTTCCATCAAAGGAAGGACATAAGGAAACTGGTGATTTTATACCAGTACTATTATAGCAGTTTGAGTCCGGCTCTTGCATGAGTCGTTTGTTTTCCTTTAAAATAGGCGTGTTTGTTTAGGAAAGTAATATTGTTATTTTAGATCCGACTCCTGCGCGGGTCAAGCTTCCTTAAAGTTAGGAGTTTATTTTAGGAAAGATACGAGTCGTGTCTTTGTACAACTCTCCATGTGGGAGTATAAATATGTGCTCAAGGGCTGCGTGTAAAAATATATCCAAGCATATCAAACCAATCAATTACCTTTTTATCTACTTTACCAGTACTCTACTTTTATCGTATTAGATGTAGTTTACCTACGAGTTCTTTCAAGTTTTCGACGGGCTGCATCTTATCGACCTCCGTCAAACCTTTGTAAGTTCCGTGTTTTGAGCAATCTGAGCTTTGACGTCTGGGCGCATCGCTGTCGTCTCGTTCAGCTTTACTCTAGTTATCCTGATTAGGTTTGAGCCTTGACATCCGGGTGCATCGCCGTTGTCTCATTCGAATTCTGTTCTAGTTATCGTCCTTGTCGATTAACTGGTCAAATCGATTGGCACGCCTTTGGACAACCGAGTTTCGGGTATAAGCCCGAGGTGTTCGCAGATCCTGACGCTTTTTGTGTCAACACCTCTTTTGGCACACCCGGTGAGACACGATTACACAAATTGTACATCTACTATGGATGATCATACCGGCGTCAATCTGAAGAACGTCATCGGAGTCTCCGAAGCCAATATGAGAGATGATCAGAAGCAGGCTATGGAGCAGGCTATGGAGGAGTACAAGCGGTTATATCTCAAATCCTTCAGTCTAAACAGAATCAGCGAAGCAGTCCCGAAGCAAGATCCACCGTCGCCACGGCAGGTCACTTTCGACGTCGATCCTGGTAAATTACAAGAGATGGCTAATTCTGCATTAAATAATGTATTAATTAGCCAATCCAATGTGCTGTCCGATACTGTATGCAATGCTGTTAAGCAAACTTTCAAGGGAGGACAGGTACCGTATTATGTTGGTCCGGAGTATCGTCAACTTGGATCGACATCTGTTACGATCCCATCGGCGGTTCCAAGGGTGCTTCACCGATTATGAACCGATCTGCCGATGAGATCATGCCACCAAGATCGAGCCTAGCAAGAATCACTCAGGTGAATACAAATCTGGTGGCCTCAACAATATCTGGACCGATGACCCAGAGTAAGCCAACTTCTGCCAACTGGTGGGGATACGGTATGTCTGCAAGTCCATCTGCTGATTCCAGATTGGTCCAAGGTAACCATGCAGGGTGGAAGATTCCCATGGCATCGGCAACACCTGTACAACCGATGGTTCCAGTGATGCATTATGCTACATCTTATCCAACGGTGCAGTTGTCAAAAGGAAATCTTAAAATGGCAATGCCCAGAGTGCCTTATGTCCAACCATCGGCAAATCCCTTGCCAATACAGTCTAGCAGCTGCAAGTCAACCTATGGCGGCAATGGCTCTTCAAACTGGAGTACCTACTAATCAAGGTAGTTATTCTGTCAATTACCCGGCGCCACAAGAACGACAGGCATCAGCTGGTTATCAGCCATCTGCAAATTCTTGGTCGATGCAACAAGGCATGCCAATTGTCAATCAGCCTGTATCGGCAATGGCTGCTCAACCTATGGTACCCACAAATCAAGGCTATCCTCCAAGGGTACAAGGGCTACAAGAGTCAGGTGGTTATCAGCCATCGGTAAGTCATATGCCGATGACACCTAATGTAAGTTGGATCGGTCAATTACCGATTCAACAGCAAGTTGTGCAGCCTGGGCACCAAGTGGCAAGAGCTCCGCACTGTCATCCGGCGACAGAATGAAATATCGGTACATCAGCCGATAAGCACTACACCGTAATACTCGCAAATAAATGTGCACAATGAGACATCGGTACAGCAACCGATGAATATAATGCCACAACACAAGCCAGTGAGTGTGCAAAATGGCCCATCGGCAACTCAGCCGATGCATAATGTTCAGATGACTGGTACTGTGCATGAACAAATTACTTCAAGCACTTCAACATCAAGACCCGAAGAAGTGCATCAATCTACTCAACCAGTGGGTGTTCAGAGTTGCCCATCGGCCAATCAGCCGATGCTTAATATTCAACAGACTGATGCAGTAAATATGTCGATTACCCCAGCCTGTTTACCGCAAAGGTATGAAGAGGTGCATCGATCTGCTCAACCAGTCGATGTCCAGCCAGTGCATCTGCAGGATCAAGATGCATACTTAGCCGATAAGATTGCCGAAGTGGCGAAAGAGCAATTTGGTATCAAGCCTAAGGTTGATATATGTTCTTATCGGACTCCATATCCTCCAGCTTATGATTTAATCCCCTTCCGTAATTGGTACAAGGTGCCAGATTTCACCAAGTTTTCTGGTCAAGATGATATGTCAACAATGGAGCACGTTAACCGATTCATCATCCAATGTGGGGAGGCTGCTAGTAGAGATGAGTTGAGAGTAAGATTGTTTTCATCATCTTTGTTTGGATCGGTGTTTATATGGTTTATTTCATTGCCTCCAAGTTCTATAATCACTTGGGCCGATCTAGAGAAGCAGTTTCACAAGTACTTCTTCACTAGTGCACATGAAAAGAAGATTACCGATTTGATCAAATTGAAGCAGCGCAATGATGAATCGGTAGAAAGCTTCGTCCAAAGGCTTCGGGATGTGAAGAACAAGTGCTATAGCTTGGTACTTGATGATCGTAAATTGGTGGATTTGGCTCTCCAGGGGTTGTTACCGCACATCAGAGACAAGTATGCGTATCAAGAGTTCGAAAGCTTGAGTCATCTTGTGCAGAGGGTTGCCGATCAAGACACCAAGGTGTTTGAGCCCAGAGAGCATTGGGATGAAGAAGTGTACTTGGATAAGGAAAGAAAAGATTTCGGGTCAGATGAAGAGCCAAGTATCAGCGTTGCTGAATTGATTAAGGACAAGAAGCTGGTATCTTGTTTGTTCGACCAGGAAAAATCTGGAAGGGTCACTTTGGATATCACCAAGGCCGATAGGATGTTTGACCTATTGCTTCAAGAAGGGAAGATTAAGCTGGCACCTAACCAGGTAATTCCGTCGGCCAAAGAGCTCAAGAAAATTAGGTATTGCAAGTGGCACAATGCAACTTCGCACAATACCAATGACTGCAAAGTCTTTAGGCAGCAGTTACAGTCAGGAATTGAATCTGGTGGATTTAGTTTGAAAATTCCAAAACCCAGAAGCCGATGAAGATCAATCAACACCCGTTTCTTAATAATATGGTGGAAACTAGTGGAAAAATTAAAGTGTTGACATCGGAAGATGCCAGGAAGAATGCATCGGTGGATCTTGACCATCAAATAGCTGAACGTGATGTGAAGAAGTTTGCCGATGACAGAAAAGACAGGAGGGTTGCCGATGAAAGCAATAGCAAGAAACCTCATCGGCACGCACCATATGGCGTTGTAATCACGCATAGGCGACCAAGGCAAGAGTATCGGCAGTCACGAGAGGAGCAATATCGGTTGCAAAAGGATGAAAGGCGCCAAGAGTGGCATCGACATCAAGATCATTGGAGGTGCCCCTTCTTTATTCACTGTTGGGAAGAAGGTATCAAGCTACCCGCTGCCGATGATTGCCCTGAATGCAACGGATACTACTCTACCGATCGGTTAGAAAAGAAGCCTCGGACATCGAGCTGTTGCACGTCGATCAAAGGGAAGAAATCAGCGCATGATCGGCTGGGGGGCAAGCTCAGTGCACACGACAGGCTTGGCAGACGTATTTGTCAAAAGGAGCTTGAAGAGACGGAAGGTGCCAAGGTGCCTGAAGAAGAAATTTTCTCCAGGGATCCAGACACAAGAGGTGGTGCAAATACAAGTAGTGAGAAGCAATACCAGCCTGTTTGGAAGACTAGGCTCCCTCGATGGTGCCCCAAGGGTCTGACGAAGACTCAGAAGAGGAGGATTCAGCGCGAACGCCAAGAAGATTTGTATCACGATGATAATTCTTCCAGAGGGAAATCTTCGGACAAGTGATGAAGGCCAAAGCACAAAGATGAGGATCCATTGGCAAGTGTCGATATATTGCCGATAGCATAGCTGGAGTCGATGGCCTTGGACATTTTGGCTTGGAAACGGTACTTGATAAGCTCTAGCGTTTCGACTGTTACACTTGGGGGGCATCGGCAGACATCTTGGAAGAAGAGATAGCAGCAGAAGGAATTTCGGCGCATAAGACATCTTATACTCCGAAACTGGGGGGCATGTGTTGACACCGTTTTTTGGCACGTGTCAATATAATCTAAGGATTGTGCCGATCGGCGAGAGGCTGGTTGCTGTTCCTTATGGGCATCGGGATATTATCGGTCAGACTGCCGATAGAGGCAGGAATGTTGCTGATGAAAACAGACTTGTTGCCGATGGAGGGAGAAGGACTTGATAAAGGCAAAAGTCAGCTTGCCGATGAGAACTTAGTGCCGATGAAAGTTGAAGGCTATTGCCGATGGAAGCTAGAAGTCTCAGATGTTGCCGATAGGAGTTGAATGGCTCACCAGAGGGCAATTGCAAAGTTGCTGATGCCGATTGCCGATGAGGAGATGTTGCCGATGCCGATTGCTGATAAAGATTGATTGGTGAAGACAAGTTACCAATATAAGGTTGTCGATCGGGAAGTATTGCCGATGCCGATGGGCATGGGGTGCCGATGAGTACAGGGTGACTTAGCGCTTGATGTCAGCAGAGGATTACCGGTGGCCAAAGAAGGAAGTCGCGGATTGAAGGGATCTGCCGATGGAAATTTTCCATCAAAGGAAGGACATAAGGAAGCTGGTGATTTTATACCAGTATTATTATAGCAGTTGGAGTCCGGCTCTTGCATGAGTCGTTTGTTTTCCTTTAAAATAGGCGTGTTTGTTTAGGAAAGTAATATTGTTATTTTAGATTCGACTCCTGCACGGGTCAAGTTTCCTTAAAGTTAGGAGTTTGTTTTAGAAAAGATACGAGTCGTGTCTTTGTACAACTCTCCATGCGGGAGTATAAATATGTGCTCAAGGGCTGCGTGTAAAAATATATCCAAGCATATCAAACCAATCAATTACCTTTTTATCTACTTTACCAGTACTCTACTTTTATCGTATTAGATGTAGTTTACCTACGAGTTCTTTCAAGTTTTCGACGGGCTGCATCTTATCGACCTCCGTCAAACCTTTGTAAGTTCCGTGTTTTGAGCAATCTGAGCTTCGACGTCCGGGCGCATCGTTGTCGTCTCGTTCAGCTTTACTCTAGTTATCCTGATCAGGTTTGAGTCTTGTCATCCGGGCGCATCGCCGTTGTCTCGTTCGAATTCTGTTCTAGTTATCGTCCTTGTCGATTAACTAGTCAAATCGACTGGCACGCCTTCGAACAACCGAGTTTCGGGTATAAGCCCGAGGTGTTCGCAGATCCTGACGCTTTTTGTGTCAACAACATCTGGCCCAATACTTGGTCCAATCTGGAAGCACATCCATCATCCTCGAAGTCTTTCCCCCCTTCTTCACCAACGAGCGAGTATTCGGCCTCTTCCGAGGAGCCATCGGCAGGATAAGACGACGAAGAACTAAGATTGAAGTGGATCACAGAGCAGGAGAAAAGTGAATCGGGGAATGCAAGACACTTCAAAGGGAAACGGAGATGTGGAGATCGCCGCCGCTGCCGTTTTCCTTTTATACCTTGGGGTGCAACGCCTCCCATTCGAGGGTTTTTGGGAAACCGCAACGACCAAATAAGGAACCGCCACGCCCACTTTCTGCGCCGTGACTTGGGCCCCTGGCCACCCGGTTGTTTCGGCCCATTTACTTCTTTCTCCTTACATATTTACTTACAGTTAATTCCTCGATTTACGGCTAATAATTGTTTCTTCGCGATTTCAACAACGCTACAGTCCCAGGGACTGGGCAAACAAACTTGTTATCCTTATGTAGCCACAGTAGATGACTACAGTAATCTGGCCGACAAGATTCACAGAGTGGGCGGCACAAACACGCTCAGGGACTCCGTCAACGGCGACTACGACCCGAGTGCTGATCGCATTCTAGACCAGGCTCGAGAGGCTTCGTCCAACTACACACCGAGCCGGCCTCGGGGACTGCGGCTAAGGCATCGAAGGACAACACCCGAGGACTGACGCCCAGGGACTGCGAATAAAAACCAAATGACCCCGATGAAAGAACCTCTTCAAGATCCTTCCATCAGGCTTGGGGACTACGGGTATTCGCAGTCGTTTCTTACTAAACTAGTATTTCAATTCTTTATTCTCTACATACATGATCCTGATGCAAGAAGCTTCTAGCTACTTACATCAGGCTCGGGGACTACGGGTATTTGTAGTCGTTTTTTTTTGCAAAACTCACGCTTCAATGTTCATTTACATACCTTATGCACCATTTTATAAAGCATGGGACCACGTGCATACTTCACCTGCTACCATGCTCGGGGACTAAGTGGGTACACTTCACCTTGTGGTGAATGTACTAATTTTAATCTCGACAAAGCTCTGCTGTTTTTTGTGAACTGTTTTTGCAGAGCCTAAGTGGGTACACTTCACCAGCGAAGGACCTTTCAAAAGTTTTTTCTTCTTCAGCACGTCACATTCTTCCAACAAGCAGCCACAACATCTGGCAAGGCGACCAGCTCGCGCATCAAGCTACGACGCTCTCGACCAGCTCGACCTGGTCGGGAGACTTCTCCAAGTAGTACCTCGACCAGTCACCCTGGTCGGGACTCTACAACGACCACTCCGCGTGATGGCGACCAGCTGAACACCTCTGAGGATGAAGCTGCGGGCTCGTCGGAAGAATGCAACATGCTCGGGGACTTGATGGGGATATTACCTGGGCATATCCTCAGGGACCTTATGGGCCTGCCGACCAGGAGACGGCCCAGCCCGCGAGGCCTTGCGGCATGCGATTAGCCCGCCATGCTCGCCAAGGACTCCTAAGAAGTCTTGCTCACCAAGGAAGATCCTAGTAGATAAACTCGGATCCCTTGCCATAGGGAACCGATCGTAATCTGTTAGGACATAGAAATTGTAACCCTGCTCCCCAGCTATATAGGGCGAGCAGGGACCCCCCTCAAAAACTCTCTCACAACCTCTCTCAGATCATCTACAGATCTTGTAACCTGACACGCAAGATCAATCCAGCCACAAAAACACAGGACATAGGGTATTACGGCGATTTGCCGGCCTGAACCTGTATAAATCGTCGTGTCTATGCTCTCTGTGTTATGCTTGATCGTCGTCGCCACACCTCCGCCTACAATCTACTACCGTAGGGTACCCCCTAGGTAGACTGCGACGCATATTTCGTCGACAAGTACGCATCCACATATATGCCATTCAGATCCACCAGAAAAATGCTCTATTCCTACCTTGGGAGAAAGCAACCAAAAATATCTCAATTCTCCACCTATTCATATATTCCATTACCACATATGTAACTGCTCCAAAGATTTCCTCGTTTTCATCTCTCAAAAGTTCTATTATAGGAAGAGACTTGGGGTTGTCAAAAAAATAATAATAATAAAATATATATAATAATAAAGAGAGTAAAACATGGACAAGTGTCCTATCAAAACAATGGGTACTTAGATGCCCACCTCTCTAAAAAAACAAGCAATCCTAAGTTCTCTCAAAATTCCAAATTCCAAAAGAGAGATGTATGTATATATGTATTCAAGGAGCAGAGTAGAATTAGGTTTCCATCATACACCCTCATATATCCACCATACACCATTATCCACCACATATCCACCCTCATACATCCACCATATATCCCATACACATGCACATCTTAATTTGATTATATGACCTGTTTCTCTGGATCCATTGTTTGACTTTACAATATATGCTTTGCAAGTATGTATGCGCTGTTTCTCCCCACCTATGAACTCCATATATTGCTTATTAGTTATAGGGTGAGAGAAAAAAGGCACATTGTTACTTTGACTATTCCAAATAATATTCTGAGAGAAGGAATAACACCATTGTTGCCTTGGTGAGCATCCACAAATACCACATATAGAGAGACTTGGGAGGGTCATACAAAAGAGACTTTCAGTTTTATTTCGAAAACTTTGCAAAACTCCAGGATGAAGGTAAAGTGAAGAGCTTGAGACATAGTGCTTGGCTTGATCATTCTACTTTTCAATTACTCAAGACCCAAGTGATGGCTATAAGTCTCATGGTTAAAGGTAATATGGGTAAGTTTGAAAGTCAGAATAGTTTACTCTAATCTAGATGAGAATTCTTGTTTGAACGCATGTGTACCTTTAAGGCGTGAAAGCATTGTAGCAACTCCTGATCCATCATTGAGTTCATCTTTGCTCAGGGACGAGCAAAAGGTAAGCTTGGGGAGTTTGTTGACGGTCCTTAAGTACCAAATTTAACTGTCAACTAAATAAGGAAAAGGATCTAAATGAAACCCATAGCTAGAATTAGGGTTTATACTAACAGAATTCCATGAGTTTTGGTGAATGTCTGTTTCTGCAGGAGGTTATCAGGAAATACCAAGGAAAGGCCCACATGTCATGTTTACATAGAGATATTTATCAACCGCACAATTTTCTGTACTCTAGAAGGTTCCAGGAGACACGAGAACGAACGGGAGGCGAAACGGGCTCGGAGCCAGGGCGCCCGCCCTAGCCCCTACGGCGCCCGCCCTGCCCCTGTGGCCAATCAGCTTCCACTTCACGGATTATGGTCCACCGCTTTTGAGGATCAATCTAAACCACTCGCTTAAGGTCGGTTTGATCCGACGGTCCACGTTTATTTGAGGAGGCTATATAAGGAAGGCCCCTGACCCCCTGAGGATCATCCCATCTCATTATTCTTCTCCAGAGCAAAAGCTAGGGTTTCAATTAGATGTAGAGAAGGAGAGAGGTCCCTCTAGTTGTCTAGATCTAGTTCTTCTAGTTCTAGTTCATCTAGTTGTAATTAGAGGTGAGAGGGAGGAGGAGAGAGCTAGGAGGAGCCGGATCTGTCGGATCTTCCTCAACATTGTATCTTTGCAACATCAGGTTCTGAACAATCTCCAGGTTCTTCATTTATTATTTCTTAGTATCTTATTTGAGTTCTTACTTTTTTCTATTTACGGGATCTCCACTCGTATTGAGTGCTCTAGTTTTGATATCAGATTAGAGTAGTAGGCGATAGTGTAGACGTGGTGTCTAGACTAGAGTTTACCTGAGTTTGCGCCCAATCCTACGGATAGTTGTGGTAGCCCCAGGGGTGATAGCTCTGTAAGGCCTTTGTAGTCCACCATGTTCGGATTGATGTTTTCATAGAGCTTTTGGCAGCCTCCCCCCGACTACCTTTTTCCTAGTTTTTATCGAGAGTCAGGAAGGTACTGTTGCTCCAAAGTAAGTAGAGTATAGTGGACCTTTGATTAGATATCCCCCTTAGAAAACTCTAAAAATCTCTCTACCCAGTTATCTTATCTATCCTTGGACGTTATTAGTTCTTCTCTAGTACACTTCACGTTCCACGTGAAAATCGATACCCTTGGAATACTCACGGGTGAAAGCTACAACGGTATCCGTACACTTGCGGATTTATCTATTTGCGTTAAGAAATACCAACAAGGATGAAGAGGAACATGGGGTTGGTGCTTGAAATTGCCATGAATTTGACAATTATGGCATGACTTAGCAATTTTAAGACAATATGCCACAATTACAGGCCAATAATATCCAACCAATTTGATGCTATGGTACATCTTTGCTCCACTTTGATGCCCACCACATACTCCATGATGCATTTCCCATAGTATTTGATCAGCTTCTTTTCTTGATACACATCGTAGGAGTATCTCTTGGCCGAACGATCGTCAGTACAAAATACCGGTTTTGTATATATATATGAGGGCAGACGTTGTTGCAGTCTACACCTTTCTATCACATCATCCGGTAGAGTACCATGATTAAACTAATCAAGGAAAGGCTTTCTCCAATCACTCACCTCAACCATTGCAACCACGATGTGGTCAACTTCACACTCTTGTGGGACAAGTTCTAGTACAGCCGGTAAAAGCCACCTTTCTTCAACTTTAATTTCAGCATGCTCACCACCTGGGAGCACTAACGCTGATGCAAGTTTATCCAAGGTATCAGCAGAAGCATTTTTGCTTCGCGCCACATGTGATATCTGAATATGATTAAACTTTCCAATGATCCCGTGGATCGCATTGTAATAGGGCATCAACTCAGGTTTACGTACCTCATATATGTCATTAATTTGGCGCACAACAAGTTGAGAGTCTCCATATGCTAGCAAGTTCCGTATATCCATTGAAAGTGCAAACAAGAGGCCAAATACGAGGGCCTCGTATTCAGCTTCATTATTTGAACACTCTTCCTTGAGGAGGGAGAAAGAGTTTAAAATTGTCTCGCCTTGAGGAGTTTTTGAACACAATACCGGCCCCGGCCCTTCTTCTTTCTGTACCATGAGGGTCATTCTCGGTGCGGGATGCACCATCAAAATATAACTCCCATTGTGACTCGAGGTCAACAGTGAAGACTTCTTCATCAGGTAAATCTATCACTAGCAGAGAATCATCGGGCACAGGATGGGCTGCAAGAAAGTCTGCCAAAGCCTGCCCCTTAACTGCTTTTTGTGGAACATAAGTGATATAAAAAAAAACTCGACCTGCGGAGGGTTAGATAGCCCCCGGGCATTGCATTAAGAAGAAGACCTTCTCACGCAGGTCGAGAATTCCATCATAAAAACAGCCCATTTTCCCAAGCGTCCCATTAATGCTGGTTGATTTAACACATACCTTACCGGGTCGGCTCTTGCTATGAGTTGAATTGGATGCGCCAACATGTAATGCCGCATCTTTTTTAGTGCGAACACGAGTGCTAGACACAACTTCTCTATGGGTGAGTAGTTATGTTCAGCACCTGCCATGGTGCGGCTCAAATAATAACATGCCACCTCCTTCCCTTCATCATTGCATTGAGCAAGAAGCGCGCCTACCGAAGATGGTAAAGTTGCAATGTAAAGAATAAGTGGGCGTCCTTTCACAGGAGCAGCCAAGACAGGAGGGTTAAGTAAATACCTTTTGAGGCTATCAAGTGCATTTTTGCATTGCTCATCCCAATGGAACGGCACACCTTTCCTCGTAAGCCTAGTGAACGGTTGAGTGCGTCAAGATAAATTAGATATGAACAGGCGTATGTATGCCAAATGTCCCTGCAAATATTTAATCTCACTCAAATTTTGAGGAGGAGGCATTTTAAAAATAGCCTTAATTTTCTTCGGCTCAATTTCAATGCCTCGATGGCGGACAATAAAGCCTAAGACCACACCTGATTGCACCGCAAAGGCACATTTAAGTGGATTCATTTTTAGTTGATACTTTTGTAGTCTGTTGAAGACAATACGAAGATCATCCTGATGTTTTTTGCCAATCTTTTGTTTTCACGACGAGGTCATCAATGTAACATTTGACCGTCTTGTGAATGAGGTCATCACGAACCACAGTCATAGCACGTTGATAAGTTGCACGTGCATTTTTTAGGCCAAATGACATGACCGTATAATAGAAATTTCCTTTCGGCGTCCGAAATGTCGTATCCAACACATCTTGTGGATCCATTTTAATTTGGTTATAACCTGATGAACCGTCCATGAAGGACAAGGCACCATATCCAGTCGTGGCATCTACCACCATCTCCGTAATGGGAATTGGAAAATCATCCTTAGGACAGGCACGGTTCAGGTCACGAAAATCAACGCAAATTCGCAGTTCACCATTCTTCTTCATTACAGGAACAATGTTGGCTAACCAACGAGGGTATTGTACATCTTTTATAAAGCCTGCAGAAATCAATTTATCAACTTCAACAATTATGTCATCCTGCAGCTCGGGACGAAAACGACGAGGTTGTTGTTTGACTGGCCGAAATCGAGGGTCGATGGCAAGCTTGTGGGTGGCGACACTTGGGTCAAGCCCAGGCATTTCTTTGTAGTTCCACGCGAAACAGTCCTGAAACTCCATTAGGAAGGTTCAATAACTTTCACGTTCCTCTAAGGTGAGGGTTGCCCTTACAAAACTAGGTCGTGGATCGTCCTTGGTTCCAAGGTTGATCTCGACTAGCTCATCAATGGTGAGCTGAACGCCCTCCTCAAACTCTTCAGGGGCAGGGGAAGCCCCTAGTGCTTCTCCCTGCTCCACCTTCATGTTTTTATGAACCGGGGCCCTCATTATTAGAGGTTAAATTCTCAATTTCGTGTTTGCTCGACATGACAAACGTCATACGGCATGTCACACGTCGTGGATCATCAAGTTCACCATCTTCGCTTTCGAAAGATTCAAAGTGAGCATAACCTAGACCATACTTTGGTCGGGTTTTATATCTCGTTGTATTCTGGTTCTTGACAAACTTCTCTATTTCCTCCCACCCCTCTTCGCAAATTGCGGGTGGTGCAGGCAACCTGCAATTTCGTTGTAAGTCAATTCCAGATTTTTTTAGTAAGCGAACCATCCCTGGTTCAGCCTTTAAAGGTGTAATTGAGGCCTCACTGTCAAAATTAGATGATGGTAACCTAATGATAGAATCACAAGGTAATACTCGTGGAACTTTGTAGAAAAGCGTTGACAACTTACAGCTTGCTGGGACCGGAATAAACCACACTTCCAATGGTGTCGCCGCTGATATGTACATTGATGGGGGCTGTGTAAGCCTAGCTCCCAGTGATTCTTCTATTTCCGCCACCCTCCTTCGCAACATAGTCGAGGGCAGCGAGCTATTTTCATCCGTTGTAATTTTAATATCTTCCCAGGTTCCTGTAGAAATTTGTTGAGTCAAGCCATCATTCATTGTAGAAGATAGCACAAATAAAGTACCTTTAGTGTTAGACCCAAGGTTTTCTTGAGGTTCCGAGACGGACCTTAAAATGGTGGGCGCAAAAGCAGGAACTTTAGCGCTCATTAATAGTAATGGAGTTGTTGGGGTAGAAGCAGACGTTGAAGCACCATGCTTGCTTGTTAGTGGGACATTACGAGGCATAGCCGCAAGAGGCTTTGCGTAATGTTCAATGTGTCCTCCCTTTTGTGATGAGCTAAGCCCACGGACTATGTCGGCAGCTGGTGCAACTCGTCCTTGTTGAGTTTCTGAGCTACCACTCGAATAATAATATTTTGCATCAGCATGATGTGCTTCATGAATAGTATAAGGGGCAACATTTGCAAATATTCGATGTTGCTCTCCTTTGCCATCCAAAAATTTTAAGCATTGATCAAGTGTCGAGGGGACTACTTGGTACTTATGTATCCATGGTCTACCCAAAAGAGCTGAGTACGAGGTATTCGCTTCAATAACGAAGAAGCGTACCTTGAAGCTAAATGTTGACATTTGAATTTTCACGGTGATAGAACCCAGGGCAGCCGTGCCATGGTTATTAAACCCGCAAATTACCACTTCCGTAGGCTCAAGATCATCCATGGTAAATCCAGCCCGTGTGAGACTTCTAACAGGAAAGATGTTCACAGCGGAACCAGGGTCAATAAGAATACGGCGCAAGTGGGCTGCAGCAATATTCCCTTCTATATAGAGTGGCCGATTATGATTATCATCTTGTCGGATTTTATCCTCATCTGAAAATGTGATTTGATTCGCCTCCAAAGAATTGCATAGCAAATCATGTTTATCCATAGCCACTTCATACACTTCAGGCATTTGTAATGCTTTAATAAGTGCTCACCGAAGTTCAGGCACCAAGAATAATGCATCATAGACGCTAAGTAGTGCTGGCATCCGCTTCAGATGTGCCACGACATTGTAATCAACCTTGGACGAGCCTTCCTCACCTGGAACGGGTGGGTCTTGTGTGTCGTCTTGAGGAGAGCTTTCTTTTATAGCGAGGCCCCTTTGTTTAGTCACCTTTTTTTGTAGGGGCCTGTTGACACCGTTTTCCGGCATGTGTCAAATGAGCTAAGACTTGCATTGATCGGTAGCTATTTTCTATCGGCATTGGCAGGTTATCGGTTAACGTTACCGATGAGAATGAATTCTGCAAATGAAGATAAGTTTGTTGCCGATAGAAACTGAACAACAACAGTGGTTGACGATAAGGGTATTGCCGATAAGATTATTGGCGATGAGAGTTGGACGATTCTTGCCGATAAGGGTTAATTGGTGAAGACAAGTTACCAGAAGTGCAAGGTTGCCGATGGGGAAGTATTGCCGATGTCGAAGGGCATGGAGTGACGATGCCGATGGGCACAGGATAACGTGGCGGTTGACGTCAGCAAGGGATTGCCGATGGCAATAGAAGAAAGTTGCGGATTGAAGAGTCTGCCGATGGAAAATTTCATCGAAGAGAAGACATAAGGAAATTGGTGATTTTATACCAGTATTGCTATAGAAGTTTAAGTCCGACTCTTGCGCGAGTCGTTTGTTTCCTTTAAAATGGAGGTGTTTGTTTAGGAAAATAATATTGTTATCTGGGTCCGACTCCTGCGCGAGTCAGTTATTTCCTTTAAAGTAGGAGTTTGTTTTGGAAAGGTACGAGTCGTGTCTGTTTACAACTCCTATTGCTGGAGTATAAATATGTACCTAGGGGTCATGAGAGAAAATAAATCAATACATCAAACAAATCAATTACTCTTATTTACCTTTACTGTAATTTACCCTTTTATTGCATTAGACTTAGCTTATCTGCGAGTTCTTCAAGCTTCGACGGGCTGTATCTCCTTGATCTCCGTCAAACCCTTGCAAGTTCCACGTGGGAGTAATCTGAGTTTTGACATCCGGACGCATCGCTGTTGTCTCGTTCAGCTCTGCTCTAGTTATCCTGATCAAGTCTAAATCTTGACATCTGGGCGTATCGCCGTTGTCTTGTTCAAATCTTGTTCTAGTTATCATCCTTGTCGATTAACTGGTCAAATCGACTGGCAAACCTTTGGATATCGAATTCGGGTAATAGCCCGAGGTGTTCGCAGATCCTGATGCTTTTTGTGTCAACACCTCTTTTGGCACACCCGGTGGGACCATTATACATCTATCATGGGTGATAACTCCGACATTAACCAAAGGAACGTCATTGAAGTCTCTGAGGCTGATCTAAAAGATGATCAGAGGCTGACTATGGAGCGGGCTATGGAGGAATATAAGCAATTGTATCTGAAATCCTTCAGCCTGAGCATGAGCGGCGAAGCCATCCAGAAGCAAGATCCGCCGTTGCCGCAGCAGGTCACGTATGATGCCAATCCTGGTAAGTTGCAAGAGATGGTTAATTCTGCCTTAAATCAAGCATTAATTAGCCACTCCAATGTGCTGTCCAATACTGTATACAATGTTGTCATGCAATCTTTCAAAGAAGGACAAGCACCTCAATATGTTGATCCAGCGTATCATCAACCTGGATCGGCATCTATAAACCCATCGGCAGCCCCAATGGCGTCTTCCACTCCCGTGGATCCGTTTGCCGATGTGGCTACACCACCAAGGCCAAGTCCTGAAAGCGTCACCAAGCTTAGTGCAGATCTGGTGGCGTCGGCAATGTCGGGACCTGCTATCCAGAATCATCCAGCTCCTGCCAACTGGTGGGGTTACGGTATGCCTTCAAATCCATCCGCTGGTTCCAATCTGATGCAGGGAGACAGTTCAGCTTAGAAGGGCTCCATGGCGTCGGCAATGCAATCACAGCTGGTGGTCCCTATGATGCATTACTCCATGTATTCTCCAACGGTGCAAATGCCATCAGAAGATCTCCAGGTGGTGATTCCTAAAGTACCTGTGATGCCACCATCGGCAAACTCTGTGCCGATGCAACACACTATAGCAACTGGAAGCCAACCTATGGTGGTAAATCCTCAGGCTGGGGTAATGGCACATCAAGATAACCAATTTGTTGATTACTCCAAGATGATGGAATAGCAGACACCAGTCAACTATCAGCCATCGGTAAGTCACATACCAATGATTTGTAATCCTGGATGGACTAGCCAGCCGTCAGTTCAACAGCCTGGCGTACCGATGTATCATTATGGAAGTCCAAACACTCAGAATGGAGCATCGGTACAACAACTGATGAATATGATGACTCAACCTAATCCAGTAAGTGTGCAAAATTATCCATCGGTAAATCAACCGATGCATAATGTCCAGATGACTGGTGTTGTGCCCATGCCAATTACTCCGCATCATCTTCTACCAAGACCTGAAGGAGCGCATCTGCCGACTCCACCAGTCAACAACCAGCCAATAAGTCGGCAAGATCAGGATGCATATTGGACCGATAAGATTACCGAAGTGATGAAAGAACAATTCGACATTAAGCCTAAGGTTAACACATACTCTTATCGGACGCCATATACTCCGTCGTATGACTTAATTCCTCTCCCGAATCGGTACAAAGTGCCTGATTTTACCAAATTCTCTGGCCAAGATGACACATCAACAATGGAGCACATTAACCGCTTCATTATCCAGTGTGGAGAAGCTGCCAGCAGAGAAGAACTGAGGGTAAGACTGTTCTCATCGTCATTGTCTGGATCGGCATTCACATGGTTTATTTCATTGCCTCCGAACTCTATGATTACTTGGGCCGATCTAGAAAAACAATTCCACAAGTATTTCTTCGCGGGCGTACATGAAAAGAAACTTACCAATTTGGTCAAGTTGAAGCAGCGTAATGACGAATCGGTGGAAGGATTTGTCCAGAGGCTGCGAGACATGAAGAATAAGTGCTACAGCTTGGTGCTTGATGATCAGCAATTGGCGGATTTGGCCTTCCAAGGATTACTGCCACACATCAAAGATAAATATGCGTCTCAAGAGTTTGAAAGTCTAAGTCACCTTGTGCAGAGAATTGCCGATCAAGATGTCAAGACTTTTGAGCCTAGAAAGACATGGAATAAGAAGGTGACCTTCATCAACCAAGAAAAGGATTCCAATGAGGAGCTAAACATCACCGCTACCGAATGGGTGAAGGATAAGAAATCTGTGTATTGCCCGTTTGGCCAGAAAGAAGCTGAAAGGTTCACCTTCGACATCACCAAGGCCGATAGGATGTTTGACTTATTACTTCAAGAAGGGCGAATCAAGTTGGCGCCTAACCAAGTAATTCCATCGGCCAAAGAGCTTAGAAAGATTAGGTATTGCAAATGGCACAATGCAACTTCGCACAGTACCAACGACTGCAAAGTATTCAGGCAGCAGTTGCAGTTAGAAATTGAATCTGGACGAATCAAATTTGAAAATTCTAAAGTCTAGAAACCGATGAAGATTGATCAGCACCTGTTTTCGAATAATATGGTAGAAACCAGTGAAAAAACTAAAGTGCTGACATCGGAAGCTACTAGGAAGAATGCATCAGTAGATCCTGACCATCAAGTAGCTGAGCGTGATGAAGGGAGGTTTGCCGATGACAGAAAGGGCAAGAAAGTTGCCGATGAAGGTAGTAGTGCCAAGAGGACTCCTGGTGTTATAATCACGCATAAGCAGCCAAGGCGAGAGTATTGGCAATCGCGAAAGGAGCGGTATCGGCAGGAAGAAGAAGAGCACCAAGAATGGCTTCGACATAAGGACCACTGGAAGTGTCCTTTCTTCGTTCACTATTGGGAAGAAGGCATCAAGCTACCTACTGCCAATAATTGTCCTGAATGCAATGGATACTACCCTACCGATCGGACAGGAAAGAAGCCTCGCTTTGACGATCGGACATCCAAGTATGCTAGGCCGCTCAGAGAAAAGAAGTCGGCACATGACCGACTGGGGGGCAAGCTCAGCGCACATAACAGGCTTGGCAGGCGTGTTGATCAAGAAAAGCTTGAGGAGATGGCCAATGTAAGAGTGCCTGATGAAGAAATGTTCTCCAGAGATCCAAACATCAGGAGTGGTGCCGATGCAAGCAGTGAAAGGCAGCATCAGCCCGTTTGGAAAACCAAGCTTCCTCAATGGTGCCCTAAGGGTCTAACAAAGACTCAGAAAAGGAGAATCTAGCGTGAACGCCAAAATGACTTGTATGACAATGAAGATCCTTCAAGGGAAAAGCAATGGAGGCCAAAGCGTAAGGATAGGGATCCATCGGCAGAAATCAATATGGTCGTCATATTGCCGATGGAGTTCATGGCACCTGTCAGTGACGAAGAAGAGGCTGCAGAAATGGCGCAATTGGTCTTGAATCCAATGGCAGCTGTCTTTGAGAAACCTGCCGATGATGAAAGGCAGCACATGAGGACCCTGTTTGTTAAGGGCAAGGTGGATGGACAGCCTGTAACGAAAATGCTGGTGGATGGCGGGGTGTCAATAAACATAATGCCATATGTCATGTTCAGGAAGCTTGGAAAAGGCGACCAAGACTTAGTCAAGACGGACATGAAACTTAAAGATTTTGAAGGCAATGTGTCGCCAGCTATGGGAGTCGTATGTGTTGAATTAACCATCGGCAGTAAAACTTTGCCGACAACATTTTTTGTAATCAGTGGCAAAGGTACCTACAACTTGCTCCTAGGCAGGGATTGGATCCACGCTAATTGCTGCATTCCTTCTACAATGCACCAAAGCCTTGTGCAGTGGGTCGGAGACAAAATTGAGGTCGTCCGGAGTGAGACCTCATCGATTATTGCGTCGGCAGAATCGAAAACTTATGAGCAGACCATATGCATATCAGGCGAAGCTTGGGACACAGAATTCCTCAAAGTTGCCGATTACCGTATTACACCAATCCAAGTAGTCGGTCCTAAAGAGGAGTTTTAATGGATCAATTTGCCGATGATGGAAAACTGGGACAGGGGTTCACATCGGCTGATGATTTATTAGAAGTAGATATCGGCGATGGTAGTAAGAATAGGCCTACTTTTGTTAGCGCTAAGTTAGATTCCCGATGTAAACAATAGTTGACTGATTTGTTAAAGGAATACAAAGATTGTTTTGCTTGGGATTATACAGAGATGCCTGGTTTAGACCGATCAATAGTTGAACATCGGTTGCCTATTAAATCTGGTTTCCAACCGCATCGGCAACTTGCGCGCCGATGTAATCCTATGGTGTTGCCCGACATTAAGGCTGAAATTACAAAGTTAATTGAAGCTGGGTTTATTCGGCAATGTCGATATGCCGATTGGATTTCTAATGTGGTTCCTGTGTATAAGAAGAATGGAAAACTTCGTGTTTGTATTGATTTCAGGAATCTCAACAAGGCTACACCGATCGATGGTTACCCAATGCTCGTTGCCGATCTGCTCATTGATGCTGCTGCTGGACATCAAATCATTAGCTTTATGGATGGCAATGCTGGATATAATCAGATATTCATGGCTGAAGAAGACATATCCAAGACTGCATTCAGATGTCCAGGTCACGTCGGTTTATTTGAGTGGGTTGTCATGATTTTTGGCTTGAAGAATGCTGGTGCTACTTATCAAAGAGCGATGAATTTTATCTTTCATAAGTACATCGACACGATAGTCGAAATCTATATTGATGATGTGGTGGTTAAATCCGGAAGTTTTGAAAAGCATCTTGCCGATTTGCGAAAAATCCTGGAATGCACAAGGGAACATGGGTTGAAGATGAATCCTAATAAGTGTGCATTTGGTGTATCGGCAGGCCAATTTCTGGGTTTTATGGTGTATCAGAGAGGCATCGAGATCGGTAGGAAATCTATTGATGCAATTAATAAGGTGGTTGCTCCTACAAACAAGACTGAGCTGCAATCCTTGATTGCCAAGATTAATTTCATTAGAAGATTTATATCCAACTTATCTGGTAAAATTAAATCTTTTAGTCCATTGTTAAAGCTGAAAGCCGATCAAGAGTTTACATGGAAAGAGGAGAAACAGTTAGCCTTGGAGGAGATCAAGAGGTATTTGGTAAACCCTCCAGTCTTGGTTCCACCTCATCACGGGAAACCTTTCAGATTGTATCTATCTGCCGATGACAGTGTTATCGGGTCAGCCTTGATTCAAGAATTTGAATGGAAAGAACGTGTGATATATTATTTGAGCAGAAGGTTGGTAGATGCTGAGACCAGGTATTCGGCCATAGAGAAATTATGTTTATGCTTATATTTCTCTTGCGTAAAATTGAGGAATTATTTATTGTCGGCTGAATGCACTGTTATCTGCAAAGATGATGTGGTTAAATATATGATGTCGATGCCGATATTAAGTGGGAGAATCGGCAAATGGATTCTGGCACTTTCGGAGTTTGATCTGAAGTATGAATCGGCTAAGGCGGTTAAGGGTCAGGTGATGGCCGATTTTTTTACTCAGCATTGCAATATGATAAGCTCTGTAGAGATTGCTCCTTGGACTTTGTTCTTTGATGGGTCTACATGCAAAGAAGGGGCAGGCATCGGAGTTCTCTTAATTTCACCCCGAGGACGGAAGTATGAAATCTCGTTGCCGATTGTTGCTACATCAACAAACAATCAGGCTGAGTATCAGGCTTTAATAAAAGGGTTGGAATTACTTAGAGAAGTGCGTGCCGATGCCGTTGAAATCTTTGGCGACTCTATGTTGGTGATCAATCAGTTGACTGGAGTATATGAATGCCGAAGTGAAGTGTTGATTGCACACCATGAGAGATATTTACAATTATTGAAAGAATTCAAAGAGTATCGCCTTGAACATATTCCTAGGTTGCATAATGAAGAGGCCAATCAGTTAGCACATAATGCTTCAGGGTATCAGCCGATTCAGGAAGTCATGACATCGGTAATGGTTGCCGATGACTGGAGAAAAGAAATTGCCGATTACTTAAGGGATCTGTCTAAGAAGGTTGAAAGGCGTCTAAGGTTTCAAGCTACCAAGTATGTGCTCCTTGACGATGAATTGTATTATCGGACAATTGATGGAGTTTTGCTTAGATGCCTTAGTACAGAAAAGTCAAAAGAGTTGATGGGCGAGATCCATGAAGGTGTGTGTGGGGCACATCAATCGGCATTCAAGATGAAGTGGATGATTAGGCGGAATGGATATTATTGGCCGACAATTCTTGAAGATTGCTTCAACTATTTTAATGGGTGTCAGGATTGTCAGAAGTTTGGTAATGTCCAGAAGGCACCTGTATCAACAATGAATCCTCTAATCAAGCCTTACCCGTTTAGAGGATGGGCTATTGATCTCATCGGCCAGATTTATCCGCCATCAAGCAAGGGGCACAAGTTTATACTGGTCGCTACCGATTACTTTACAAAATGGGTTGAAGCGATTCCTTTGAAGAAGGTGACATCGGCAAACATGGTAGATTTTGTAAAAGAACATATTGTTTACCGATTTGGTATCCCTCAGACTATTACTACCGATCAAGGAACTATGTTCACATCGGGAGAGTTTGATGGGTTTGCTGCTAGTATGGGGTTCAAGGTATTGAATTCTTCTCCTTATTATGCTCAAGCTAACGATCAGGCTGAAGCAACTAATAAAGGAGTTATTAAGCTTATCAAACGTAAAATTGAAGAGAACCCTAGGAGGTGGCATATAGTGTTAAATGAGACCCTATGGTCATATCGGATGGCGTGTCATGGTGCAACCAAAGTTTCGCCATATCAGTTAGTCTATGGACACAATGCTGTCCTGCCTTGGGAAGTTAAAACTGGTTCTAGGCAATTGTCTTCTCAAGATCAATTAGAAGCCGATGAGTATGATACTCTTATGAAGGATGAGTTAGAAGACTTAGCAAGTCATCGGTTGAGGGCTTTGATTAACATTGAGGAGAACAAGAAGAGGGTTGCCAGATGGTATGATAAGAAAGTGAAGGTGAAGCAATTTGCTGATGGTGATCTGGTATGGAAATTGATTTTACCGATTGGGACTAAGAGTTCTAAGTTTGGAAAATGGTCCCCTAATTGGGAGGGTCCGTTTCGGATAAATCAGTCTGTTCCTGGCAATGCCTATATTTTAGAAACTCTCGAAGGAGTTGCATTCTCCAGAGCGATCAACAGAAAATATTTGAAAAAATATTACCCTAGTATTTGGGTAGATGCATAGAGTGCCCGTTGGAATACCGATGGAAGAGAATTCTATATAAAACATCGGTAAAAAGCGTACTGGCGTTATATTATAAAGCAAAATCAAGTATCACTGTTACACTTGTCGATATGATAAATTACAACAAGGATTGAATGGCTGATATCGCACGCAGGTGAATTTGTTCTATTTCTTCCATCTCCCTGACATCATCATCGGCAGACCCTCCAACTGGCTTGATTTTCTTCTTTAGCAGGATAGCTTGTCGGGCATTTCTGTCTCTTTCTTGTCGCAGAGCCTTAATGGCGTCGGGCAGTTGAGCTTTCTTTTGGTTGGCTATGTTCAGGGCTTCTTAAACCCTTTTCAGTTCAGTCAGCAACTCTTCCCTCCTTGCCGATAAGTGAACGATCTCTCGCTCAAGATTGGCGCCAGAAGCTTCTACTTGGCTGATGTCTTTGTGCTTCTCATCGGCAACTTGTTTGAACTTAAGCATCTCTTCTTCGAGCTTCGATCGAGCAGTCCTATCGGCTATGCGACGAGAGAGTCTTTGATACTGGAGTTGCTTGCTCTCAAGAAACGCTGCCTGGAAGAGTGTTTCTTCTGTATCAGCAGATAGGTGGCCCTGGATGTCTTTAAAATCTATCTTTACTGCAGTGGAATCTTGGACAAGATGGGATGTGTCTTGTTGCAGTAAGGATAGCAATGTTTCAAGCTTGAGCTTGACCTCTGCCGATAAAGCTAGAGCGGAGCTTTCTTCATCTTCATCTTCATCGGGAAGGTTGACGGCGAAGGAAAACAAGCTATTCGTTGGGGGTAGAACCTTCTTCTTCGTCAGGACGGTTGATGCCGAAGGAGAACAAGCTATCAGGAGAGTCTTGGGCCTGAAAAGAAGAAGGTTAGGGCTTGCCGATCATAAATTTATGTTATGGGTTTGGATAATCGGCTTACCATTTTGAAACGGATTTCTTGCCCGAAACTTGGGAAGTCGGTCGACATAGCATAATCTTGAGGATCGGCAATAGTTACCGATGCACTTACCTCTGTTGGAGGGATGGTTCGTGCTAGTATCGCTGGTGCTGCTTCTGCCATGGTGGCTGGTTCCTGCGGCGGTGTTGCTGTCCTCTGGTCGGAAGTTTCATTTGGTGCAGGTGCTGGTACTGATGCCGATACTGTTGCACTTGGTTCCTACCGGGTTGTTCCCTGGTCGGGAGTTTCGTCCATCGACTGCTCAGGAATGGACGCCGACGATGGTTCTGTCGTTGGTGCGTCAGCGGTTGGTGATGCAGCTGGAGTGGCTAGCCTCAGTCTCTTCTTCTTCGGAGCAGCAGTTGGTGAGCCGGCGCGTTTCGGTTGTGAAGCTTGGGGGGCATCGGCAGCAGGAGTTGGAGAAGTTTGTACGTCTGGAGCAGCTGCCGATGACCTTGTTGCCTGTAAAAGATGTTTGGTGCAAGTCACATAAAGAAAGTATTGCTGATGGACAGTTTGTGGTCGGTATGAGTAAAGATAAAACTTACTGCAAAAGCTCGCGCTAAGATGGCGGCAGCAGCCGATGGAGTAGCAATGGTCTTTGAAGGCGTCGGCTTGGGCTTTAGGGTGACCTTAGGTGCCCTCTGAGGAATGAAGGCGGCCAGTGTAGGAGCTTTATTGCCGATGATTGATACAGGGCTCATCATTCTAAGATGGAAGGGCTTGTCACTCTTGTTCATTCGGGGGATTGGATCGTCGACCTGTTAAGTAAAAGAGAGTCAGATGCCGATGGTAGAAGTGAATAGTAAGAAATACATTGGGATGAAGAAACTTACTGCATCATCGGGAATGACGTGATCGGTGTCGATCAAGTGCCGATAGTACTGTGATGACTTGGCGAACAGTTGGCCTCTCCATTCTTGCCACCAAGATTTGTATAACTCTGTCATAAAAGATGTTGGTGCCGAGGAGGACAGATCAATGTTTGATGTATCAGCATGGGGAGAAAGGTTGACAATCCTGTTCCAATCCATGGCATTGGAGATAATTTCTCTTGGCTTTATTACATTGGCGAAGCTGAGTTTGATCGGTAATTGGCCGAATGCCAGCTGCCTTGCTGCTGCCGATGGGTAATAAAACTCATAGGACGGAGGAGCATTCTTCCCAGTTCCAAAAATGTTGACTGGAATAGCTCGGGGAACAATACTGGCCTTCATGATTGTTTCATTTTGTGGCACGTTCCAATCAGTAAGGTTGAATAACAATGGGAATTGGTTGTTCTCATCAACATAAGGCCACCAAAGCCGTTCTGCGACGGGGATTCCATTGTAAAACTTTTGGAAGAACCTACCAAATTGATCGGCATTGGCATCGGTTCCTGGTAGCACTATGATAGCTTCCCTAAAATTGAGTGGGGGACGAGTTGCCGATTCATCATCCTCATATACATAGTCTTCTGATATATCCCTTGGGAATTGCTGATTGAACAAGTCAAATTGAAGGACCTTGTACATGTGTGCGTTCAACCACATATTTACAAACCACCAAGGACCTCCGAGGTTGCCGATGGAGTCGCCTAACAATAACTTCTTGGACACTTGGTGTAGGAGATGGTATACCGATCCAAGAATGTATCGGCCGAGAGGGAGTTTTGTTCCATCGGCAAGGAGCTCTGCTGCAGGAAGATACATGGTAGTAGGTCCGACGGTTTCTGCCACAGAAGATAAATTTTTCCAACCACATGTTCAAGAAAGATGGCGTGCTCCCTTTGACCTACCGATCCAGTCTTTTGATATTCCTAGATGTAACCAGTCCAGCCGCCGAGATTGTGCGTGTTCACTTTATACTCAGCCTTCCTATTGAACAAGGCGGGGATATCGGCAGAGGAGACATCGAGGCCGGTAAGCATATGCACATCGGCAAGAGTGGGAGTGGCTGGTCCGTGTTTGAACAAGAATGCATTCATTGTATCGGACCAAAAATAAGATGCGGCCATCATTATATTTTTGTTCTTTTCCATATCGGCAATGGAGAGTCTAATGCACTGGTCCAGGTTGCGTTCTGACCAATAAACTTGCTGTGTTCTGATTACTCTAAGGTACCAGTTCTTCCATCCCTTGGTGGGTCTAGGCCATGAACGGAAGGCATCTTTCCATAACCCTAGGCTAAAGCACTCGGATCTGAAAGGGATGCGGTTGGTCTCTGTGTTGATCAGGTTGGTAGGATCAGGGTTTCCCATTGGGCCTAGGCAGTTGAAATTGGATTGCTCAATGGGGATTACTACCTTGTTGTACAGTTCCTAGGCTTCGGAAAAAATCAAAGAAAGAAAGGGGAAAAGAGATTATGAAATTGATACGGAAAAGGAACTTGCAAAAGGTGAAGTGAGGAGGACAGATTTACCTTGGGGACGTCGAAGTGGATCGCCATTGGAGCTGGGAGAATCCTTGCGATTTGTTTTCTGCTTGAGGAAATTACTGTTGCTTGAGTTCACGGAGCTGTTCTTCGGAGTCGCCGCCGAGGTTGAAGACGAGGGTAGGTGAAAGTAAAAGTAGGCTCAGGGTAAAAACAGATTGAATGGTGGTAACTTTTATAAGCCTGGTCAGGGGTATTTTGGAATTTTCTTCGCACTGAGCAGGAATGTAGAGAGGTATGCAATAGGTATGCGTGGCAATCGAGGAGATATGATTGGGCTTACAACTGTTCGCGCTGTGGTCACGGGATTTTATTAATAAATTGCGGTTTTGCGCACGGTAATCAAGGAGGTCATGCAAGTATCTTGGAAGGAGAGGTTGCAGTAGAGAAAATTTCAGCGCGTAAAATATTCTACACTCCGAAATTGGGGGGCATGTGTTGACACCGTTTTTCGGCATGTGTCAAATGAGCTAAGATTTGCATTGATCGGTAGCTGTTTTCTATCGGCATTGGCAGGTTATCGGTTAACGTTACCGATGAGAATGAATTCTGCAAATGAAGATAAGTTTGTTGCCGATAGAAGCTGAACAACAGCAGTGGTTGCTGATAAGGGTATTGCCGATAAGATTATTGCCAATGGGAGTTGGACGATTCTTGCCGATAAGGGTTAATTGGTGAAAACAAGTTACCAGAACTGCAAGGTTGCCGATGGGGAAGTATTGCCGATGCCGATGGGCATGGAGTGACGATGCCGATGGGCACAGGATAACGTGGCGGTTGACGTCAGCAAGGGATTGCCGATGGTAATAGAAGGAAGTTGCGAATTGAAGAGTCTGCCGATGGAAAATTTCATCGAAGAGAAGAAATAAGGAAACTGGTGATTTTATACCAGTATTGCTATAGAAGTTTAAGTCCGACTCTTGCGCGAGTCGTTTGTTTCCTTTAAAATAGAGGTGTCTGTTTAGAAAAATAATATTGTTATCTGGGTCCGACTCCTGCGCGAGTCAGTTATTTCCTTTAAATTAGGAGTTTGTTTTGGAAAGGTACGAGTCGTGTCTGTTTACAACTCCTATTGCTGGAGTATAAATATGTACCTAGGGGTCGTGAGAGAAAATAAATCAATACATCAAACAAATCAATTACTCTTATTTATCTTTACTGCAATTTACCCTTTTATTGCATTAGACTTAGCTTATCTACGAGTTCTTCAAGCTTCGACGGGCTGCATCTCCTTGATCTCCGTCAAACCCTTGCAAGTTCCGCGTGGGAGTAATCTGAGCTTTGACATCCGGGCGCATCGCTGTTGTCTCATTCAGCTCTGCTCTAGTTATCCTGATCAAGTCTGAATCTTGACATCTGGGTGTATCGCCGTTGTCTTGTTCAAATCTTGTTCTAGTTATCGTTCTTGTCGATTAACTGGTCAAATCGACTGGCACACCTTTGGATATCGAATTCGGGTAATAGCCCGAGGTGTTCGCAGATCCTGACGCTTTTTGTGTCAACAGGGCCTTTGAGGCTCTGATATTACTTTGCCACTCTTTAGATTCATGTCTACTTCTTCGGGTGAGAGCTTGAAGACGAAGCTTCAGCCCTCATTGCTTCACGCTCATACGGTGTCACCGCTTCATCTGAGCTTGAGTCAATCATATCTTCAAGTTGGACATCCGCATTGCAAGCGGTTGTACCTAGTTGTGGCTCATGTAGTTCCTCACTGGACGACTCATTATATTGCCCCCAGTTTCGTGGCATGAACTGCATCAAAGTAGGTAGTGGTTGTCGTGGTCGAGGAAATGATTCATCTCCTTTAGACTTCGGAACAAATTTTGGGGGCATTCAGCGACGATTCGGGTCACGCCACCCTCTTGAGGCAACATTTTGGGAGTAGAACTCAGAATGATGAGTGGTTTGATCATGTGAATATCTTGGTGGAGTCCTATAGCACTTAACCTTATGCCATGGATTCATGTTAACATCAGAGATTTCCGCAGGAGGCTCTAAATTAGCCAATTGATGCTCAACTTGAGTTAATGGGACCCAATAAGCATCATCAATATCACACATAGTTCTTGGTTTTAATGTTACCATGTTGGCTGAATGATAGTCAGGATTAACTGCATCTGGTTGAATTGCCAACCTTTTATCATCGATGGCCCTCTGTAACCATTCTTTAAAAGCAACACAATCTTCAATGACATGCCCGACATATCGATGATAGGGGCAATATAGAGGATTATCTGTCATTCCCACTTGATTAGGTCTTCTAGCTTCAAGCAAGTTAAGGTGCTTATGGGCTAGCACCTGTTTGAAGAATCCTTTAATCATGTCTCGACGAAAGATGTATTGCTTCTTGAGAAGATCTTGAATAGAGGGTCGTTGTCTGCCCCCCGTGTCATCACCTCTACGACCCAACATGGGTATATTATTCTGCATTGAGGGGCCTACCCTCGTTGTGTTAGTCTCTGTTGGAGCCTTCATCTTATTATTATTGTAAGGCTTTGATGTCGCATTAAATCTTTTGGAGTCATCAGAGTTGCCAGCACTCTTGTAGAGCTCCATAATTTGTGGGGACTTCTCAAACTCTAGCTTTGTCGCTGCTACTGCTGAGCTGAGAGCACTGAATGTTTTAGGCTCACGTCGAGACACTTCAATCGACCAATGTTGTTGCATGCCGTAGACACACATTTCAATGGTATCCTCGGGATCCATATCCCGAGCAAGGCGTACATAGCTATTGCGAAAGCGCACAACATAATCATCAATCTTCTCATCACGCCTTTGCTTTACTTGTGATAATTCGACAATTGAGAAGTCTTTCTTCATAGACACAAAATGCGCCTTAAATAGGTCCTTCATGGTTTTCCAATCGGGTATGGCGCCAACAGGCAAGCGACTGTACCAATGAAAGGCCTCACCAGTTAACGACCCCGAGAATTGTCGTAACAAAAGAGAGGGACTCCGCGCAGTATCTCCACACATGGCTTCAAAATATGCCAAGTGTTCTCTTGCGTCACCAGTTCCATCAAACTGACGAAACTTCGGAGGGTGCCACCCAGCGGGGAAATGCACCAAATCATGCCAAGCTTCGTATAGTTTGTCAACCTCACTCTCAGAAGTTTGTGGAGCTTGATCGACATTTATTTGTCTCGTCTTTTTATCAATTAAATCTTCAATAATGCTATGATAATCCCTTAGTGTGCTTAGAGAAGGCACCACATTATTATCCGCGCATGCTGAAGTTTGAAGAACTAGAGAAGGTCTCTTAGGAACTTCATCTATTTTATGAGTAATTATACCAGCTGCCTCGAGCTCAGCTAGTTGTGGGTCAACCTCTTCCTTAGAAGAGGCTTCGGGTACACGGCCGGAGCCCCCTGTCAATAAATCAAAGAGCTGATCGAACCTTGTTGATAAATTATTTATCTTCTCTTCTTGAATACGTAGCCTATCATTGACCATGTCTTCTCTTCTTTTAGATGTGCTTGTGCCTGGCCACAAGTCTTTAGGCATACCATACTCTGGAATTTTGCTTTTACCCTCATCTTGCGATTTTGACAATGTTTCGTTGCCCTTATTTGCGGGTTCTTTTTTATCATCCGTCTTTTTAGTTTCATCATTAGCCATATGCGCTGGAGCACATTATGGCTTTCACATTTACTCTCATCTTCAGATACTATAGAGTGAGCGTAATCAGAGTAGTGTGGTGACCCAGGTAGCTCTTCAATGGAGTTATTGGAGTCTGCATCAGATTCAGCTCCCTCAGAATTTTCATCACTAGCATGTACCGAAGTACTTGCTATTCTGTTTGAGGCAATCTTTTTCAAGCGAGTTTTAGCACCTGGACGTTCAACCATCCTTTTTATTAAGGCTGGATTTTGGGGAAGCCTTGACCCAATATCAATATATGGAGGGGGGGATAGCCCATCCCGTGGGGTTGTCTTCTTTTTTTTGTGATGGTCGAATGTAACAGGAAAACAAGGAGCAATCGGAGATGGTGATGCATCCCCTTCTTGTTGCTCAGATTCTTTACGCCATTTGCGAACTTTACTCGAGTCAGCCAACAAACCTTTGGAGAAGGTCGTCTTGGGGTTAGGAACAATTTCCTCATCAGAGGCATAAGAGAACTCTTGAGTAATTGGTGGAGGCACCCATTTAGGGTCATCTCCATGCTCTATAATAGCACCGAACATAGCTATTTTATTAATACTGGAGCTTGTGTCTTCTGGACAAGCTTCTGTAGCGTGTATATTGGAGCTCGCGTTATTTTCTTGGATGGGAGAAATTGAGGACTTCTCCACATTCTCAGTTTGAGCAGTCGTTTGATTTGACTGCTCATTTGTTTGTGGGATCACCAATTCTTGAGCCACCTTACTGTCATCCTCATCCATTTGAGTTGACATTTTAGGCGCTAGTTGTGCAACATTCTCTATGGTGCTTACTAAAGGAGTGTTCTCTTTCTGCACGTTTCCCATAGGGTGTTGGACATGCACTTGATTTTCATTTACCGTTCCAATTTCTTGGAGTTGTCGTGGCCTTGGCACGAGGCGCTCCACCAGAAATTTATACCTCTCATTTTGTAGCAAGTTAGGAGAGAGACGTAGAGTGACTTTATCATAAAAGGGATGAACTTGACCATCAGGCCGAACCCGAACATGTACACTGCCAAGAACTAAGTCTTGGAGTTCTTGGTACATCGCACGACGATTGCATTTACGATTTTCGCGCTTGCGCTGATTCATGGTGGGTGGATGCGCAACCCTTGATGAAACCATAGGAGTCGCCAAGAGTGGTGGAGCAGCCTGGGTGATTGTAGAAGAAGCTACTTGATTAGGTGTTACCTCTTGATGCCTTGGAGCCTCCCGTGATGGAAAATTTTGATTTCCCTGCCCTACATGCGTGGGAGGTGAAACCATGTGATGCTCATGTCGGCGCCCGTTGATATGACGCCGTTGTTGGTCCTCTGAAGATTTTGGCCGCCATTCTTGACGTGACCATGAGTTCCACCGAGATGGCAAAGATGCTTGCCTCAGCTGGTGTGATGGGCGCGCATGAGGATCCCTCCGTGGTGCAAAAGTTCTGCGATTATTTTGTGGGCGATAGCTAGCAGCATGATGCCTAGCATTAGCCTGCTGAGATGACTCAGCTTGATCGAAATGACTAGTGCCTTGATATCTAGGCCTACCCCCAATCTGGGTGAATGACTGAGGCTGATGAGCATGATGACTTTGGGCTAGGTGTTCTGAATTGCCCCCAGCCTGCGTGGTGTGCTGAGGACCATGAAGCTGCCTTTCAATCTCACGCATTTGAGCTTGTAGTTGCTGAAATTGTTGCTGCAGATCGTTGGTATGAGGTGCTGGCACCTCATTAGGTAATTTACCGTACCTATTTCCATTCTCCTTGTCGTTCGTGGTGATGTGATATGAAGCGACCATCGTAATAGGACGAGGAAAGTTGCTATGAGTATAGCTATATGGTTCACAACTTGGAAAATTGGCCACGACTCTCAGCGTGGGTGTCCAAAATTCATTCATATTAGCTTGCCTAACAAGCCTTTTAAATTCACTAGGCCTCTCAGCCTTCACAGACAACACGTAAGGTTCTTTCACGATGTCAAGGAACTCAGTCGCCTGTGACTTTGGTTCAGGTGTCATGCTGCGAACAACACGAGCACTTAACATAGCATGACACTAGTACAGAATCGGCTTTTAACCCCGGTCTGTAAGGGCATTTAGCCCCGGTGTCTGAACCGGAGCTAAGGATTCTGGACTAAATGTCCCCCTTTAGCCCCGGTTCTCAGGCCCGGGACTAAAGATAATATCAACCGGGGCTAAAGGGTGCGCCAGGTGGCACAGACGGGCCACGCGTGGCAGCACCCTTTAGCCCCGGTTGGTATTACCAACCGGGGTTAATGACCCATTTTTTTTCTGATTTTGATATTTCTTATTTTGGTTTTCCAATTCGATTAGGTATTCAAATGTGTGTATTCTTCGCTTCTAATACATTATATTTACGCACTTATAAGTTAGTTTCAAGCATTAAATACAAATAAATATATTATGGAGCTATATATATGACTCTATATACATAAGTATAATATATATATGCACATAAAATTTACATCATTATACATTGTTACTTGACTTAAGACACAAACGCTCTCGTCACTTAAATCTCATAAAGATGTTCGTCTTAATTTGGCTTGAGTGGTTCGGCCGGGTCGTAATAGTACTCGCCTTTAGGGTCGACCACTTTGTCGAGAAGAAATCCAGCAAGTGTCTCTTGAATTCCTTTGAGGCGGACTTCTTGTAACACTTGGTGCTGCAACCATAGCGTCTTCAATTTGCATTAAAAAGAAACAAGTGTTAATATACATAAGATTTAGTTAATAGCAACAAATAAATAAAATGGATGTATTATATATACATATTACATACTTTTAGTTTCTCTGTAAGAGTTCTTCTTGCATACACCGTGAAGAACTCACAAACGTAGTATCCACACAGATTGTTGTCTTGTGGCTGCCTTAGAACCCACGGTAAGATACGAGGACCCTTTAGTGCCACTTCCAGTTCCGGATGGTGTTTCGGGATGAACCAAGCCCAAACCCTGCTCAATAATTGGATCATTAGTTAATTAACTCTTGCAGTGTAGTTAAAGAGCAGGAATCCATATTTAAAGATCAAAGTTACCCCTTGATAATGTCTATCATATCTTGGTAATCTCCTAGTGGTTTTCTCAATGAGTCAAAGATTATCAATTGACTTCTGGTCATATTGAAGACTATGAGTATCCAGTGAAAACTGCATTTGTTTATAGAGTCAACATATATATCTTTATGCTGAATTGAGTAATAAGTAAGACAAATTGTGCAAACGATAACAACACTGACCCAAAGTTGTAGGGGAAGAGTATATAATCTCTGGTCTTTTTGTTGACCAAGAACCTCCGAAGATTCCTCTGCGTTTGAGATATCCATTCATCGCGGGGAGTGTTTGGATCCGAGAATATGATTGATGGATCAATGAAACCAATATCCGTGTCTCTATTACGTTTGAGCATTAACATCAACAATCTGCATATATATGTTTGAGGATAGTTAGTTACTATACATATACATATGCTATAGTTAGATAACTAAAAGAAATGATCACTTACAGACAGTAGCAGCTGATGAGAGATTTGTCTAGAGCGTCCATATGACATAGTTGGTGGAGCTCACTATATGGAACATATATAAGGTCATCGCCCCGGAAGTAATGCTCATCTCTAATTCTGACGCAAATGTTGTCATCTGTGCTTTTCTTACATGCCTCCATGTACCACGAGTTTAACGAGCGCATGCGCGTACCAAGTTCCCTGAGGGCCGATGGGTTGTACAAACTTCTGCTACGTACATAAGTTCTCTTCCACTCATCGACTACAGTAGCATTTGCGATGAGTGCATTTCCTAGAAATTGAGTCGCGGTTAGACCAGCTCCTTTTAAGAACTCTTCCATACCATTATAATTGACCCGTGGAACATTGTCTTCTAGCACGCTCATGTTTGAACCATATTGATTCCCAACAACTAGCGGGGGCACTGATTGATTCGATTGTTCCCCGAGCTGTGGGACACCCTTCCCTGCTCTTTTCTTCTCGTTAATTGCCTTTTGTAGAGTGCAGTCATAGTCCGATACTGGAGATCTCCTCTGAGCATCACGTAGCTTTCTCTTTTGAACTTCCACCGATTGCCTTAGAGCATCAGGTCCTAAGAAGAACGTCCTTTTAGCTTCTTTCCTTGCTTTACGGTCGTCTACAATTTTTTTGAAATGTGCGTCCACTGAGGCCTTTACTGAAGCGTCTATTTCTTCGTCAGTCTTCTCATATGAAAGTTTATGAGGAATCTTAACTTTCCTTGTAGCTTGCCTCTTTGCTTTTGGTTGGGCGGCCGACACCTTTGCTTTTGTGGTGGTCCTCTTCTTTAGCGATGGGGCGGCGGGAGACCGTCGTGGAGGCGATGGGGCCAGTGTCGACGTTGGAGAACGTCGCGGAAGCGATGGGGCCAGTTTCAGCGTTGGAGAACATTGTGGAGGCGATGGGGCCGGTTTCGGAGATGGAAACCGCCTTGGAGGTTCTGGGGAGGAAGCCGTGTCGTGCATTTCACCATCATCATCCCTTGCAACACTATGACCAGCAGGTGATGAATGGTGACTTAGGTCTCTGGGTGAGGTCCTACAGTGAAAACGAGTGTGAATAAAGTATCGCTATTTAAGCCAATACAAAGTTAGTGAAAAAGAGCTAGGTATGATTCACTTTCATTCGCACCTAGGATGAGGAGGAGGAGGTGGCGATGGTGCAATAGGAGATGATGCCCCAGGAATAATGATATAGCGCTTGCGCCAACAAATAAATGTCTTCTCCGCTTGTCCTAAAGTCGTCTCCCCATCACCTCCTTCAATGTCAAGATTAACATCGCGATGACCTTTTTGAACTCTATCCACCGAGACGCGAGCATATCCAGGTGGTATTATTGACCCATGGCATATTGGTGTCTTCGTAGGGTCGATAGGAGACACAACACCGGTAGCCACCATGATTGTGGTAGTAGCCCCCTCTGGAATGTTCAGCTCACATGGTGTACTCGGTTCTGTGATGTCATCCACGGGGAAGCGTAGCTTTGCGTCATCACCAGGTTGAGGCACTTTTGTGGAAGCACAACTGCTTTTCAACTGAGCTGATTGGCTGATGTTGACTTCCGGTACTGATCCAGTACTTCGCATTCGGCTCATTGCTAACTCCACTTGCCTTTTGATTTCCTCGCTCATTCTCGCTTCAAGTTTCTCTTCTCGCTCTTTTGCTTGAATAGCTGCTTCGCGTGCTTCACTAAGCATTTGCGACATGCTAAGTTTCATAGCTCCCTCCTCTTTCTTCTTTCTCTAGCGGCTTCTATATGTATCTTTGTCTTGAGGGAAAGCATGCTTCCACGGCACCGCGCCATGACCTCTCGTTCGCCTACCGTGTTCCGCAGTCCCCAGGGCAAATGTCAGCTCATCCCTATCTCTATCTGGTGATCATACTCCTTGTTCCCTCCAAGATTGAGCGTAAACCAGTTTCCGTGCTGCTTCTGTGAGACATTCGGTATACATTAATTTCTCGGTCTAAGGGTCAAGGCCTCCCCCGTGACCAAAAAACCACCACTTACCGCGCTCAGCCCAGTTACCTGATTCTGGTTGGATTCCCCTAGCTTCAAGGTCCTCTTCTCATTTTTCCCACTTAAGAATGGCAGTAATTGTTGGCACAAGTTATGATTAACTTTTCTATACTTAAAATTGTGCCACCAACCTCTGGATCAGGGATAAAACAAACACATCATGAACATAGTTTATCAAATAACTAGTTCCACATGTACATGAGTGTTTGAGTGCAAGGATGAAGGAAGTGAGAGCCACTGGGACCCACATAGGGGGTCGGCCGACCACCCTATGGGCCCACCTGGCTCTCCCCCTCGGCCATGATCCAAGAAAGGCACTCTAGAGTGAAATCCATCCATTGGATCACTCTGTGCTTTCTCTCAACGGCTCACAAGCAAAGCACAAGGATCCATGGGCCCACACCAAGGAGATAAATGTGACAACCACCTCAGAACCAGCAAATAACCTCAATGACAGGTGGGACCAGCACCAGGGAGCAGGAGGTGGGCCAGTGACCCCCAGGAGCGGTCGACCGACCATCCAAAGGGCCCACCTGGCCTTCAAGCAGTCCCTGACCAGTGGGGCCACACCCTGGAGGGTAGAGGGGGCCCACTGGCCATAGAGGGGGTCGGCCGACCACCCCCCTAGGTCGATTGGCTCCTCCCAACCGCCATACTCCTTCCCCACGTGTTGGATCACCACCATTCATCCAATGATGGTTGCAAAGGCGGTTTGATCCAATGGTGGAGGATGGGAGGCCCTGGATCGCTGACGTGGCGATGGAGTAGCCCCTACTCCACTCCTCTACTATAAATAGAGGGCCATAGCCCCCTCTCTACACATGGTGAAGAAGCCTACAAGCTCTATTCCATAGAATTGTTCTAGTAGTTAGTCTAGAGTGGGAGTTAGAGTTCAGTCGAGCTTGCTCGGGATTTCCGGAGTTGTCTTCTGGGAAGTCTGGTATAGCTCTTGTATCTTTTCTTCTTTGTAAGACTTTATCTTTATCAATATATTATCCTTTCCCTTTACTTTACTTAGTATTTAGTTTGAGCATTACTATACTAGATATAGTATTGTTATATGCTTTTGCTCTTTAATAGGCTTTACATTTATAGTCTGTGATCCTTGTGACCTTTCCTGTATGCGATCATTGCCTGTCATAGGGTGCTTTGATTATTGATCGTAGTCAAAGTAATAAGTTGTGTGTAAGCATGGTGCTTATATATTAGCTTATCCTTGATTACCGCTTATTATGTGGATTGTTCGTGGATGCTAGTAGAAGGTGACAACTCTATCTAGCCTTAGTATTCCACCACGCGTGTCAGATAAGTTATTAAAAGGTAGGGCTTCAAGACAACAGGAGGGCGCCGTTCGGTAGGAGTTTTGTCCTCCTACTGATCTATCCCCTCGCCTAGCATACTTGTATTGAGGAGGAAAACTATAGTGTTTAGTCTAGTTAATTAGCTAAGTATATTAAAGTAGAGTGAATTGCTTAGGAGTCCCTTGTACTCTCTCGTTGTCCTCCCACCTAGCTAATCTGTCTAGTCTGTTCTAAGTATCATTTACCTAGGCTCTTTCATTCATCAATCCCCTTCCTATCACATTTATTATTTACCCCCCCCTATACTAGTCGATACTAAGTTGAGGTACTCTCTAGGATCTCTCTCTAATTATCATTTCTAGCTCAGCTTTCCCTTGGGATAAAATAAATTACGATACCTTGGAATATTCCTAGGTGAAGTGCTACGGCGGTATAATCTGTGCGCTTGCGGATTTATCCAATAGTCATAAGAAATACCCATAAGCATTTCTGGCGTTGTACCGGGATAGGGATTTATCTCTATTTGTGGTGCGACGCTAAGAAGTGTCAACAAGCATTTCTTGCGCCGTTGCCGGGGAAAGCATAGCCTAGAAATTTTAATTAGATTGAATCCAGAGCTTATCATTAACTTAGTTATCAATTAGTCATAGGGGCTTACCCCCTGCCTGTGTCTTCTCTTCTTGTGAAGCCAGACAGTTTATGAGCGGTTTCCAACTGCCGGGAAACTACCTAGAGGATCCTGAGCAGTTGTTGAGGAGGTGTAGACGTCATCAAGTCCCACCTCAGAGGTTCATCTCGAACCTGAATCCATTCGAGGAAGGAGGCTCTACACCACCACTCAAGGAAGCTATAGCCCAGAAGGCAATCTCCGACTTCTCGGCCTCGTCAGCTACCCACATAGCTCAGGGTCCCGAGATCAACTTCGGGGATGCCACCTTCGAGCTGAAGCCCGCCTTGATCCACATGGTGTAGGACAATCCATTTTGCGGAAAACCCCATGAGGAGGCCAATGCTCATCTCCAGCACTTCATGGAGTTATGTGGCACATTCACTATCAAGGGAGTGGCATCTGACGCCATTCGTCTTCGCCTTTTCCCATTCTCGCTATTGGGGAAGGTAAAGCAATGGTTCTACGCCCACAAGGAAGAGGCCACTACATGGGAGAGGTGTGCTAATGCATTCCTCAAGAAGTTCTTCCCGACGGGCAAAACCAATGCCCTTCGTGGAAAGATCTCGAGCTTTCAGCAACAATCCGACGAGACGATTCCCGAAGCATGGGAGTGTCTCCAGGAATATGTTCATGCCTATCCTCATCATGGGATAGACGACTGGCTCCTGATTCAAGGGTTCTACCATGGGCTGACTAGCATGGCCCATAGTCAACTTGATGCTGCCGCTGGAGGGGCATTTCTCCAACACACAGTAAGAAGTGTCAAGGACCTCATTGAGAAGATGGTAACCAACCAAGGTTGGGGTGAGGAACGTCTCCAGCCAAAGAAGAGAGGTATGCACACCGTCAGTGAGGTGGACATGCTCTCTGCCAAGATGGACCTCTTGATGAAGAAGATAGAAGAAGGTTCCAAGAAGGAACGAGAGGCCATCTACCCCGTCGCCGCCACACAAGCCATTGAAGCTGACCCATGGTGTGAAGTGTGCGGAGAAAATGATCACTCGGGCCACAGTTGCTCCGAGACACCGAAGGAGGACATGAACTTCATCAGTAACAACAACAGCAACAACAACGGGTATCAACCCCAACAACAAGGAAGCTGGAATTCACACCCCTTCTACCAAGGTAATGGAGGTAATGGCAATTATAACAATTACAATAATAACCAACCTTCATTGAAAGATCTTGTTCTAGGGCAATCTAGAATTAATGATGGTATAAATAAGAAAATGATTGCCACTGATAAAGTTCTTGAAAGCTTTGGTGAGAAAATGGATAGCTTTACAACTGCTTTGAAAAATCAATTGAGCTTTAATAAAATGCTAGAAACCCAATTAGCTCAATTAGCAGCAGCTATGCCATCCTTAGAACAGGGTAAGATCCCTGGGAAACCAGAGGACTCCATTGAGCATGTTAACATGGTCACAACCAAGTTCGGTAAGCCTCTACTACGCTCCTATTAGGGCTATCTTCTCGATCCTCCCTTCATCATGAAGAAGGAAGACCCAGGCCTTCCGACGATCAAGTGCTCAATTGGACAACAGACATTCCATACCGCCTTCTGCGATCTCGGATCGGGCATCAACATAATGTCAAAGGTAACGTATGATAATCTCTTAAGAGGACCTTTGGTCCCCACATGTGTTCGCCTGCAGATGGCCGATCAAACCATACAGTTTCCCGAGGGACTCGCGAGGGATATCTTGGTAAACATCCAAGATGAGTACATCCCCACCGACTTCATCATCCTCGACATGGGAGCTAACGTGGAAGTCCCCGTCATCCTGGGACAGCCCTTCCTCAACACCACCAATGCAGTCATCTACGTTGGATCGGGCCAGATACACTTCCAGTTTCCAAGTCATAAGGTAAAGTGTGCTTTCAATGGTTATAAACTTAACAAGCAGGATAAAGCACAACCACCGAGAAGAAGAGTTCGAGCCCCGCGCCCAAAGAAGCAATACCCTGAGGCCAAGATCAACGAACTCGAGGAAGATGAACCTGCCAATCCAAGGTAGGTGTGGAAAGCAAAGGAGGTGCATGCCCCGCGGTCTCCGTCTCCAGAGCCATTAGGTGCACCTGAAGAATGAACAAGAAGGAGAGTCCTACTCCAAGGACTTAAAATCAAGGAGCCTTCGCTGAAAGGTAAATCGGTAGTTATCCTTTATTTCCTTTCTTTCATTTAGTTAAAACCTTTTCTTTCATACTTAAAATTCAGAAAACTAAAATTAGATTAAATAAAACTTGAGAATTAGATTAGCATTAAAATTTGACAAAAATTAGGGTCATAGGGGTGGTCGGCCGACCAACCATATGCACCCTACCTTGGCTTAGTTAATCACAAATCAATTAGGGACCTTTACAAAAGAAAAAGAAAAAAAAATATATGGAGCACTAGGGGATCGGCCGACCACCCTAGTAGCATGGTGATCATCCCTCTTTCTTCCCTACCATCCTTTGTCCAAGAATTTCATGATTTGAGTAGTGTTGCTTTCAGAAATCAGATTTATCTTTAGGAGACATCACTTTTGCTTTGACATGCTTTACTTCAATCACTTGTGGGTAAAGCATGTCACACCTTTGTCTCCCACTACTCCTTGTCCAAAGTGGGGAATCATGACACTTTCCACTTTCACTTTGTCATGCTTTGAAAAAGAAAAACACATCAATCACCTTTGAGCAAAACATGACATACCTTTGTCCCCCACTACTCTTTGTTTAAAGAGGAGAATCTTGACCACTTTAACTCAGCCTTTGATCACATCACATAGCACCTTTCACTTTTCACCAAGCACTAGAAAAATCATTAGTGGGTTCTCCACCATGGGGTGGTCGGCCGACCACCCTATGGTCACCTCCTCTCTCTCTTTTGCTTTGTGAAAGACATCCACTAAGGCTTGTGATCATGGCACCCAAGGGACATGCCCATGGGTGGTCGGCCGACCACCCCATGGCACCCCCTTGGTGCCATCTCCTCTCCCCTATAAAATCCCATGCAAGGAGAGCTCTTTCCCTCATACCTCAACCAGAATTCAGTTCTATCTCAAGCCTCTCCTTGCCTTGCTCTCTCCTTTCAAGAGAAGTAGTGATACTCTCCCTAGTCTTGCCCGCGTTCTTTTCCTCTCCAAAGATGAAGAACCCATTGACATCTGCATTCAAGTCAATGAAGCAAGCTATGAGTCAGAGCTCATCCCGATGCTCCCGCCAATCTGATGATACTCCCCAAGGAAGGAGACGGGAAGGTTCTGCCCGATACACTTGGGAGGGCCTCCAAACCGAAGAACTCCCTCAGGAGGAAGAGGAAGTACCGACGGAGGTACCACACATCGGGGCAATCATGGTACCCCTGATGAGGACCTATGATCAACAGAGCGGTCTCTAGTTTGACCAACCAGGGTATCAAAGGTATCTCTCTCTCCAAGATCGATCTTTTGAGCATACGAGGATATTGGATCCGAATCTTCTCTTCAACACAGGTATGACCAACGAATTTAATACTATCTTTTCCACGATTGGTTGGTCTAGCTTTTGGAAAATAGAAGAGTTTGGAATTTAATTGCTCACCATAGAGTTTCTATGCTCTCTCCAAACCTCTAATGTTGGAATATCCTTTCACATGTCTAATCAAAGCTTTAGTTTAACTTGGAGTCATCTAAGTGTTGCTCTTGGTTTTGATGATTCATGCGTGATAGATGTAGACTTTGCCATGCGTAAGTTTAACAAGAGAAAGTTTTGGTTCTCTATCTCTGCTCTTAATAATTGTTCAAATCCTAAACCTAAGGCAGTTCATAATCCAACTCTTCGTTTCATGCATCTTTGGATGAAAATGACTTTGTTTCCTGGAAGTAATGATAGCGTGATAAATGACATGGAATTAAAATTTCTATATGCCATGGTCAACAAAATTCAAATCTCTCCTGTTAAATGCTTAGTGGAATTTTGGCAAAGTTCGCTTGAGAGTAATGAATCTATTCAATTCACTTCTTTAATTACTCGTCTTGCTGAATCCATGAACTTGCTAAATGGCACATACCCCTTTGTTTACATCTCTGCTCCTTTAGCTATGATCTCAGAAGAATATCTTACAATTGCTCAAATGCTAAAAACAGATGCCAATGGTAATCTTAAAATGATCTACAGTGGCCATACAATTGAGGTGCCTCTTCCAAATAGGCAACTTCAATTGTATAGGACCCATAAGCTAACCCTTGATCTAGATCAAGGCATTGAACAAAGAGGTTTTGCAGGTGCAGACAGGAGAGCTCAGGAGGGGCTATACTTTGTTCATCTTGAGCAAGGTGGTTCCTCCTGAGAAAACTATGGACGAGGAGGAAGACAATACATCTTCCGATCCCATGCACACTTCAAGCGGTATGCCTCCTCGATCCTCACGTCCGCAAAGAGCACGAGCATCCTTCTCGTCCACACGAGAAAGGGAGCATCGTGAATTGCGGCAACAGTTCGATCATCTCACCAACACCTTTGGTGAGCTGCGTGTTGAGCACGATGAGACAACACGCATCGTCCAGCAAACTGCCGAAGATATCCAAGCTATGCAAGCAGAACAGCATCGGCAGTGGGACATGTGGCGGCAATTCCATCCACAACTGCCGCATCACTGAGCAAAGAACAAGCTTGGGGGAGGTTTCCTCCCCCACTAAGGTAAGTTTTTAATTTCAGCATTTATATTTATGCATTTCCTGCTTATCTTTGCTTTGCATCTAATATATATATATATATGCATATGATGAAAATAATAAAAATACTTTCTCTACCCCACTCTCACATGCTTTATGAAAAATCTATATCTCCTATGGAAATGATGAATAGTTGCTCTGCTAAACGTCTCTCTAGTACTTAGTTTACAACTTGATATTTCTCTAAGTATGGATTACTTGGCTTAAAAAGAATTCATCATGAACCTCAAACTTTTGTGGGTTGCAAATGCTGTAACTAAGTCTAAGTTGTTGTGAGACATGATATGACAAGATAAGAGCTGCTATGATATTGTTCTAAGCAAGAATGACTATCGGAGTTTTATTTCTTAAAATGACAAAACACTTTGTTGTTCCTCAATAGTGATAAGTCCTACCAAAGCCATATATGATCTTTCATGATATAAGCTTTCTACATAAGCTGCTTACATTGTGTTGAGTTTGGTCAAGTTTTGTGACCCTTGTTGAGAGACTGATCATGCTCCCAAGATCAAGATCACGTACACGCCACATATACATGCTGCTTCTACACTGGAAGTACGCAAAAACATGCCTTACATTTCCACATAGTTCATACTCCATGCTATAGTAGAAAATCTCTCTCTAGTTTGTTGCTAGCAAAATGAGACATAGACTATGCAAAATTATGAAAAAAAATTCAAGGGCATTCTAAACTCCCAAAATCTATGAGCATTCCAAAGCTCTTTTGAAAAAAAAATAATGAATATGAGAATCTTCAAAGCTCATAGAAAAATAAATGAAGATAGTTATGTCTCAAAGTTTATAAGTTAGGAAAGAGAGATCTTATAGGAGTATTGATCTTTTGCCATGTTTCCACACACTTGCACATCTTGATCTAAGAGTATGACACTTCTCTCCTTGGATCCGGGATTTGACTTTACAATATATGCAAGGTAAGTTTGCTACATCTTTGATCCCTACCTACAGCCTCACATAAGCTTTAGAAGTAGGAAAAAAGAAGGCAAACATTGATATGTGCCTTGGTAAGGAATCATACACCATATGAGCGACTCGAGAATGCTATTTGAGGAACACCAAATTTCTCTTTTACAAAATCTTGAAAACCTCCGATATGACACTTGTGAAAGAATGAGAAAACTAGTGCTCCAATCAAGTTGTTCTATCTTTCAAACTCTCAAGACAAAGGATAAAGCTATAAGCCCCATGAAGGACTAAGGTAATATGGGTGAGTATTTATTGCTAATTTTTCCATTCAAAAGAAAAGTATATTGTTGTAGATCTAGTACTCTTGAAATATGAAGCATAGTAGCAACTCTTGATCCATCGAGCTAAGTTTGATTGTTTGCTCGGGATGAGCAAAGGTTAAGCTTGGGGGATCTTGTTGGCACAAGTTCTGATTAACTTTTCTATACGTAAAATTGTGCCACCAACCTCTAGATCAGGGATAAAACAAACATATCATGAACATAGTTTATCAAATAACTAGTTCCACATGTACATGAGTGTTTGAGTGCAGGGATGAAGAAATGAAACAAGTGAGAGCCAGTGGGGCCCACATAGGGGGTCGGCCAACCACCCTATGGACCCACCTGGCTCTCCCCCTCGGCCATGATCCAAGAGACGCACTCTAGAGTGAAATCCATCCATTGGATCACTCTGTGCTTTCTCTCAACGGCTCACAAGCAAAGCACAAGGATCCATGGGCCCACACCAAGGAGATAAACGTGACAACCACCTCAGAACCTGCAAATAACCTCAATGACAGGTGGGACCAGCACCAGGGAGCAGGAGGTGGACCAGTAACCCCAAGGGGGGGTCAGCCGACCATCCAAAGGGCCCACCTGGCCTTCAAGCAGTCCCTGACCAGTGGGGCCACACCCTGGAGGGTAGAGGGGGGCCACTGGCCATAGGGGGGTCGGCTGACCACCCCCCTAGGTTGGTTGGCTCCTCCCAACCGACATACTCCTTCCCCACGTGGTGGATCACCACCATTCATCCAATGACGGTTGCAAAGGCGGTTTGATCCAATGGTGGAGGATGAGAGGCCCTGGATCGCTGACGTGGCGATGGAGTAGCCCCTACTCCACTCCTCTACTATAAATAGAGGGTCATACCCGCCTCTCTACACATGGTGAAGAAGCCTGTAGGCTCTATTCCTTAGAATTGTTCTAGTAGTTAGTCTAGAGTGGGAGTTAGAGTTGAGTCGAGCTTGCTCCAGATTTCCGGGGTTGTCTTCTGGGAAGTCTGGTATAGCTCTTGTATCTTTTTATCTTTGTAAGACTTTATCTTTATCAATATATTATCCTTTCCCTTTACTTTACTTAGTATTTAGTTTGAGCATTACTATACTAGATATAGTATTGTTATATGCTTTTGCTCTTAAATAGCCTTTACATTTATAGTCTGTGATCCTTGTGACCTTTCCTATATGCGATCATGCCTATCATAGGGTGCTTTGATTATTGATCGTAGTCAAAGTAACAAGTTATGTGTAAGCATGGTGCTTATATATTAGCTTATCCTTGATTACCACTTATTGTGTGGATTGTTTGTGGATGCTAGTAGAAGGTGACAGCGCTATCTAGCCTTAGTATTCCACCACGCGTGTTAGATAAGTTATTAAAAGGTAGGGCTTCAAGACAACAGGAGGGCGCCGTCCGGTAGGAGTTTTGTCCTCCTATTGATCTATCCCCTCGCCTAGCATACTTGTATTGAGGAGGAAAACTATAGTGTTTAGTCTAGTTAATTAGCTAAGTATATTAAAGTAGAGTGAATTGCTTAGGAGTCCCTTGTACTCTCTCGTTGTCATCCCACCTAGCTAATCTGTCTAGTCCGTTCTAAGTATCATTTACCTAGGCTCTTTCATTCATCAATCCCCTTCCTATCACATTTATCATTTACCCCCTATACTAGTCGATACTAAGTTAAGGTACTCTCTAGGATCTCTCTCTAATTATCATTTCTAGCTCAGCTTTCCCTTGGGATAAAATAAATTACGATACCTTGGAATACTCCTAGGTGAAGTGCTACAGCGGTATAATCTGTGCGCTTGCGGATTTATCCAATAGTCATAAGAAATACCCATAAGCATTTCTGGCGCCGTACTGGGGATAAGGATTTATCTCTATTTGTGGTGCGACGCTAAGAAGTGTCAACAGTAATGTAGCCACCTGATCCCAAGTGATGGTGGTATTGCTTTTCTCGGGCATTCTGTTGGTTCTGTATCGCTCGTGCTTCGCCCTCTTTGGATGTCTTGTAAGCTACAAAGTCATCCCAAAATGGTCTCAACTTGACGTAGGCCTTATTGTTGAAATCTGGAGTCAGGTTCTTCTTGATAAATTCAGTGTGCAATTTCTTCTTCCAGGCCTAGAATTGTGTTGACATGTTCTTCATAGCCGAGTCCCTAACTCTCCCCTTCAAAGCTTCATCTTCTGTATCGAGCGAGAAATGTTGAAGGACTTCTTGCCAAATTAGTTCTTTGTCACGATCAGAGACAAAACTAATTTCAGGTTGTCCTTTCCTTTGCCTCCATTCATGAGCACTGATTGGAAGCCTATCCCTTACAAGGTAACCACAGTGGTTGGCAAATCTATGTGCATTTGGTCCACTTACTGCCCCTGTTTCCTCATCGAATTCCGTGATAATGTGCCGACCCTCCAATGGCTTTTTCGGGCCTCGTACATTTTTACTCTCCCCCGTAGTTGTCGTTGATGCAGACGGCTATGTATGTAGACACACAAAACTTAGTGTAATTGTTTTGATTTTCATGTATACACAAGAGATTGTAAACATATATATACCTCGGCAACATTGTCTTGCGCGATATTTTCTTGGTCATCAACATCTTCCGCAAAGTACTGACTTCCGTCATCTACTACTTGATTGGTGTCGTCATCTACTTGATTGGTGCCATCTACTACTTGATCAGTGCCATCGTTGATCATTGAAAACAGGAAAGCCTCCATGTTGTCATTTGGGTCGTCCATCTATCAAATCATATATATACATGTTTACTAGCAATAATGGAAGGTCAATATTTCTCTAGAGTAGACATTTGGGGTAGACACTTAGTCTTTGTGTGACTAATAAAGGGGTTTAGGGTACACACTTAGAGTTATTAGGCACACTTGGGGTAGACACTTAGCTTAGTCTTTGTGTGACTAATAAAAGGGTTTAGGGTAGACACTTAGCGTTAGGCACACTTGGGGTATACACTTAGTCTTTGTGTGACTAATAAAAGGGTTTAGGGTAGACACTTGGGGTAGACACTTAGGATGTATATCTATAGGGTTTAGACACTTAGGGGTTTAGGGTAGACACATAGTGTGTGTGTAAACCCTAAACAAGTGTGTAACACTTAGAGTAACCAAAAGGGTAGACATCACTTAGGGTTTAGGGTTTAGGGTAGAAACTTAGTGTGTGTGACCCTAAACAAGTTTGTAACACTTTCTTAGAGTAACCAAAAGGGTAGACACTTAGTGTAGGCACTAGGGGTAGACACTTAGGGTTTAGGGTTTAGGCACTTTGAGTCAGGATGTATATATATCTATAGGGTTTAGACACTTGGGACAAAAGGGTAGACATTGTGTGACCCTAAACAAGTTTGTAACACTTTCTTAGAGTAACCAAAAGGGTAGACACTTAGTGTAGGCACTAGGGGTAGGGTTTAGGGTTTAGGCACTTAGAGTCAGGCACTTAGGGTATATATTTCTCTAACAAATAAAAGGGTTTAGGGTTTAGGGTAGACACTTAGGATGTATATCTATAGGGTAGACACTTAGTCTTTGTGTGACTAATTAATAAAAGGTTTTAGGGTAGACACTTAGAGTTAGACACACTTGGGGTAGACACTTAGTCTTTGTGTGACTAATAAAAGGGTTTAGGGTTTAGGGTAGACACTTAGTTTGTGTGTGATTTGTGTGTAAACCCTAAACAAATGTGTGTGTGTGTATGTGTGTGTGTAAACCCTAAACAAAGTGTGTGTATGTATGTGTGTGTAAACCCTAAACAAAGTGTGTGTGTGTGTGTAATTCATATATATAATGGAAGGTCTATATTTCTCTAACAATACATATATCAAAAACATGAATGTGCTCCACATAATTAATATACATTACTAAAACTAAATCAATTTCCTAAAACTAAAATACAAACAAAATCAATTTCCTAAAACTAAAACACATTACTAACATAAATCAATTTCCTAAAACTAAAATATATTACTAAAACTAAATGAATTCCTAAAACTAAAATATATTACTAACATAGATCAATTTCCAAAAACTAAAATATATTACTAATTAACAATCACCACTTTATTTTTTTTGCACAAATTAAATCGAACAATACCCTGGTTTCTTTCTCTCCTTCTTTCTTTCTCTCCTTCTTCCTTCCTTTCTTCCTTTCTTCTTTCTTCTTTCTTTTTCCCTTTCTTTCTTTCTTTCTTCTTTTTCTCCTTCTCAATGGCGAGAAAGCCGCGGTGGCCGGCTCGGCGCGGCGGCGCGGGCTCGGGCGCGACGGGAGCCGACGGCGGCGGTGGCGCAGAGTACGGCGGCAGCGAGGAAGCAGAGCGGCGGCGCGCGCCGTGCGGACACGAGAGCCGAGGCGAGGACGGTCGTGCGGGCGCGAGGCGAGGCGAGGCGAGGAGGGGCCGTGCGGGGTCAGTGCGGAGGCAGAAGTGGCGGCTGGCGGTGGCGCAGGTGGCGTCCGGAGGTGGCGCAGAGGGTCGCGGCGGCGGAGATGGAGCTCGAGATCGACGTTCGGTTGAAGGAAAGAGGCAGATGTGGAAGGAGAGAGGCAGCCGTGGCTTATATAGGAAGCACCCTTTAGCCCCGGTTGGTATAACCAACCGCGGCTAAAGGTCTTTTTAGGCGCCAAACGGAATTTCACTGGACAGTTTTATATCTTTTGGGATTTTATATAGTTTAATATCTATATAAATTGGTCTAGCTCTTGTTAATTGCATAATAAATTAAATACATGGCACAAATATTTTTAAAAATAACCATTGCATTTCCTTTTGCTTTATTATACACTAGAAAAATGTATAACATAAAATCTTTTACCTTTTGTATAATATCAAATATAAATGTAACTAACCATTAGTATTTGGTTAATGCAAAAATATATTGTTGAATTAAATAAACTAAAATGCTTGGTTACCAACAGGAAAATAGTTTCTGCATTATTTTAACGTTAATCTTTTGTTTGTCACCATTAATTGTCCAATTATGGGATAAATAAGTTTACCATTAAATAGGAAATTATTAATGAGACACTAAATGACCTCATATGAAAAACTTTTGAATACAAAGGTTTTATAACTTGTCAAGATCTATCTTTGAGGAAGTGTTAGTAGACATTAATCTTTTGAATAGAAATGTAGATCTTTATTATTCAGTAAATGACTACAAAAGAAGTATTAGTAAACATTAATTAGTCACTAAATGCAAAATTAACCAAATACAAATGTAGATCTTCCTTTATTTGACCAAACTTAACAAAAATGACCAATACACATGTCACTTGATCGACATCACTGCTAAGCTAGCTACATCAAGCGGACACATTAGTGATCTTCTTCTTGACATATGTCCCTTGGTCATGATCATGTCGTAATCATGGACTGTTCACGGCATTTAAAATTATGCTTGGGTCTTTGGTCACACTGAATGGTGCAATTTAGTCATCCCTTTCGTAAAGTTCTGACATGTCTGAGTTGTCCTCAATTCCAAAAATATTTCTTTTCCCTGAAAGAACTATGTGACGTTTGGGCTCATTGATGATTGATTTGTCATCGTTTTTTCCTTTCTTTGGTTTTGTAGACATGTCTTTTACATAGAACACCTGATTCACATCAGCAGCAAGGACGAATGGTTTGTCTTTGTACCCAATAGTGTCGAGGTCCACTGTTGTCATCCCATAATCCTTGTCAATTGTTACCCCGGCTCCGGTCATCTTCACCCATTGGCACTTAAACAAAGGGACATTAAAATTAGATGCATAGTATAGTTTCCAAATCTCAACTATGTGGCCATAATATGTTTGCCTATTTCCATTTGGGCCAGTGGCATCTATGCGGACACCACTGTTTTGGTTGGTGCTCCTTTTATCTTGGTCTACCGTGTAAAATGTATTTTCATTTATCTCGTAGGCTTTGTACGTGAGGATGTGCCATGATGGTTATCTAGCCAAGAAATACAGTTGGTCATCAATACTCTCATCACCAAGACATTTTTTTCGCAACCAATCTCTGAAAGTTTTCATGTGTTCACGCATAATCCAAGCTTCATTCTTCCCTGAAAACTGGGATCGTAGGAACTTCTTGTGTACCTCGACATACAGCTCCACCACAGAGGAGTTTTGAAGAACTGTGTAGTGTGCTTTGTTGAAATAATCATCCCCCATACCGATATATGTTTTCTTCCATAGTGTTCTTGTCCCACTAAGTCTCCCCTCGTGTCTTGATTCAGGAACACCAATCGGGTCAAGGTCGGGAATATAGTCAACACAGAACTCAATGACCTCCTCTGTCCCATAGCCCTTGGCGATGCTTCCTTCTGGGCGAGCACGTTGGTGAACATATTTTTTCAGGACTCCCATGAACCTTTCAAAGGGGAAAATGTTGTGTAGGAACACAAGACCGAGAATACTAATCTCCTTGACCAGGTGAACTAGGAGGTGTTCCATGATATTAAAGAAGGATGGAGGGAAAACCAACTCAAAACTGACAAGGCACTGAACCACATCATTCTGTAGAGTAGCTAATTCCATTGGATCGATTGCCTTCTGAGAAATTGCATTGAGGAATGCACATAGTTTCACAGTGGCTAGACGTATATGTGGAGGTAGAATTCCTCTGAACGCAACCGGAAGCAATTGCGTCATAAGCACGTGATAGTCATGAGACTTTAAGTTTAGGAATTTCTTCTCTGACACATTTATTATATTCTTTATATTGGAGGAAAATCCAGATGGGACCATGATGCTGCTTAGACATTCAAACATGATTTCCTTCTCTTCTTTGCTAAGAGTGTAGCTAGCAGGCTTTAAATGATGGCGTCCATCTTCTGTCTGCTCTGGATGCAGGTTGTCTCGTTCTTTCATGTCTTGTAAGTCATGTCGTGCTTCAAGTGTATCTTTGGCTTTTCCATACACACACATGAATCCTAGCAGGTTCACACAAACATTCTTTGTCAAGTGCATCACGTCGATCGCGTGGCGGGCCTCTAGGACATGCCAATAGGGTAGCTCCCAAAATATGGACTTCTTCTTCCACATGGGTGCGCGTCCATCAGCATCTTTTGGAACTGGTAGGGCCCCTTCTTCCTTTCCAAAGACTACTTGCACATCCTTGACCATATCAAGTACATCCTCTCCAGTTTGGTTGTGAGGCTTGGTTCGTTTCACTTCTTCTTTACAATGCTTGCCTTTCTTTCTGGCTTGGTGATTCTTAGGAAGAAAATGACGCTGGCCAAAGTACACGACCTTTCGACATTTTTATAGATATACATAGTCAAGGTCATCAAACAGTGTGTGCATGCATTATATCCCTTGTTTGTCTATCTTGAAAGATTACTTAGGGCAGGCCAATCATTGATTGTTACGTACAGCAATGCTCGCAGGTCGAAGTGTTCCTGTTTGTACTCATCCCACACATGTACACCTGGTTTGCTCCATAAAAGCAAGAGTTCCTCAACTAAGGGCCTCAGAAAGACATCGATGTCGTTGCCAGGTTGCTTCAGGCCTTGGATCAGCACCGACATCATAATGAACTTCTGCTTCATGCATAACCATAGAGGAAGGTTGTAGATACATAGAGTAACAGGCCAAGTGCTATGACTACTGCTCTGCTCCCCAAAAGGATTCATACCATCCGTGCTCAAACTGAACCTTAAGTTTCTTGCGTCTTCTACAAACTCTGGGAATTCTCTATCAATTGCTCTCCACTAGGACCCATCACCAGGGTGTCTCAACATGTTGTCTGCCTTACGGTCTTCTTTATGCCATCGCAACAACTTGCATGGTCCTTGTTTCTGAACAGACGTTTCAGGCATGGTATTATAGGAGCATACCACATAACTTTGGCATGGATTTTCTTCCTAGGACAGTCTTCGCCCTCAACATCGCCAGGGTCATCTCGCCTGATCTTATACCGCGACGCTTTACATACGGGGCATTCATCCAAATTCTCGTAGTCCTTGCCATGGTACAGGATGCAGTCATTAGGACATGCATGTATCTTCAGGATTTCTAATCCCAGAGGGCACACGACCTATTTTGCTTCGACTTGTGATCCTCTAGAATGCGGTCAAACTTAGCTTTCTCTTTTTCACTTTCACAATCTCTTTGTGCATCACGAATGACTTCACCAAGACCATCATCTTCAAAGAGTGTGTCCTCTGCCCCTGCCTCTTCTTGTGCTTCCACCATTGCAGTATAATTGAAGTCACCATATTGAGGAATAATGTCGTCGGGGTCCAATTGCTCTTCTTCGTCTTCTTCTATCATAATTCCGGTTTCTTCATGCTTGGTCTAACAAATATAGTTTGACATGAAACTCAACTTCAACAAGTGTGAGTGAAGAGTCCTTGAGCTAGAATATTCGTTCAAATTCTTGCACAAGGTGCATGGACAACACATGAAATTACCATCCCGCTTGTTTGCCTCAGCCGCTCTTAAGAAATCATGCACGCCATCAATAAACTCTTTGGAGCGGCGATCTACATTGTACATCCAATCGTGTGTCATCGTCTGCATTATATGACTCAAAACATAATTAAATTTCTTATTTTGATCAAAAAATGAAATTATAAAAATACCAAAAGGTCTGCATTAAAATAACATGAGATGGAACACCATCATGTGTTATTTCCGAGTCACACAAAGACTAATGTATGCTCTATGAAAGCCTCAACATAACGTATGCTAAGACCGCTAGCATTATACACAAAAAACCTAAAATGCACTTCAGTAGCATAATGATCTTCCGACCAATCCCAACTAAAGCAGACAGATCATTATTCGTCTGTTCAACATCGACGAGCTCCTTAAGCTGGCTCGCTGCCTCATCAGCCTTCGTAGCCTCCGCCACATGTTTAACATAATCTTCCTCCCAGTACCAGCCGCGGCATCTAGTGTTATCCCACTGAAAATAGAAATAAAAAATCAACATTTGAATCAAAATCATCAGGAAATATAGGTACAAATTAACCATAACCATCAAATGAGACAAAATATATAACTCACATTGCGATCTAGACACTTATAGAAGATCCGACCATTGTTGGGACCCGCCTTTTCCACTCGGTACTCTTTCACAGTCTTTTGCATACACTTGCCACAGGTAATGAGAGGGAGGTCTGGCCTTAGTCGCTTTGGAACCAGATCAGAGGCCGAGTACCCCGAAGTAGTTGTCATCTACTCTCTATATTCATTTTTCAAACTAGATATTATAAATTCCTCATATTCTAAACAAAGAAAATAAAACAACTAAAATTTACATTTCTCTAAAATCATCAAATGTGCCATGTATACAACTAAAGTATTCTAGGTAGCTAACTTCTTCATCTAAATATATAATTATTTTGAGCTCAAGTGGCATATATATAAATCAAGAACAATCCACCATAAATTCATCATTTAATAATATCCTAAAAAATCTATATTTCTCAAACTAAGTTAAACTAATCTTAAAATATGGAACATATAATACCTTAGAAATGAAAGGTGTATACTTAGAATACTAGTTTTAGTTGTCTTGTTCAAAATATTCAAACAATGTCAAGTGAATGAAGCTTAAAATGGCAAAAAAAAAAGAAAATCATAAAGAAAAATTACATATAGACCAAGAAACAATATATGTTGCCGCTAAAACATGAGAGGTTGAAGATAATAACTTTTCAACGAGTCGATGAAGACGTATAAGTGATCAAATGAAGCAATGACCAAAGAGGAGATGAAGAACACACCAAGAACAAGTAAGAACAGAGAGCAGGAAATGAGCTCTCGGGCTCGGACAGGGGAGGAAGAGATTTCAAATAGGGGGAGGGGCTTTAGTCCCGGTCCATATAACCAGCTGGGACTAAAGGCCTACCTTTAGCCCCGGTTGGTGCCACAAACCGGGACTAAAAGCCCCCTGACAATGTCTTACGCCCGTAGCCGTTGGGAGGGGGCTTTTAGTCCCGGTTGGTGTTACCAACTGAGACTAAAGGTATGTTTAGTCTCGGGCGCAATTTTCACCGGGGCTAAAGCCGATTTTGACAATCAGCCAAAAGTGTGTTCTGTAGTAGTGTGAAGCTTCTTGACATTACTTCTCTTCGACAGTTGCGAAGGCCATTCTTGTTGTTTCTAGAGCGGGCATGGCACATAGACCAGGACAAGGAGTAAGAGACATCATTAAGCGCCTCTAGAGTTTTAACCTCGGCAAATTCCGAGTTACACGTTCTTGGACAGTTGGGATCAGCTCAGGCTCCTTCAAAAACCTACGAGCTTCGGCGACGGCAACCCTTCTTTCTTTTCGAGCTTTGATGGCAGCATTTTTTCGTGCCTTATTTACCACCGCTTCTTGAGTTTGCGCGAGATCTTGCGTTGGGTGGTAGTACTTCTTGTCTCCATAAGTGAAGACCGCCATTGGAGCGTGAGTGTCGATCTGAATGAGGCATGGAGCGGGCGAGAACTTCATGGCTTCCTCTATGGTGATGGCAGTGAAGGACTCACCTGCAAGAGGGAATCCTTCGATTAGTACACCGTAAACTTAAGCTTGTACACTTGAATGATATATATATTTTTAAGCTCCACGTGCAATATAATAGGCATATGGTGCGATATCTCTTTTTTTTTATTATAAACTCCAGCTGCTTTGATAAGCATGCCGTGAGATTTCTGTGACCAGTAGCGAGCAAATCAGGTGGCTGTTGACTCAATCGATCGTCGTCCGGCCATAACAATCAGCCGGTGAACACCCTTCTCTCCTTTTTATTTGTCATGCAAATTTAGCCGTGCAATGACTCCAAGGTGTAGTTTTATAATAACGGATCCCCTCTACTTTTTTTTGAGTAACATCTAGTCATATCATATCAATTATTATGACCAGCAGCTTCGTAATGATGAAACGCATTTGTATGTCAAGCTGACAGTATTTCAGCGACATGTTTCACAAAGATTCATTGACCTTTTAAATTAAAGCCACATGATGGCCTATGGCCATATCATACGAGCAAGCATCGTCTAATCATGAACAAGCGATTGTTTTTTTGACAACCATTGAAGCGCAGCGAAGATGGGAGGAGAATCGGGTCCACTGGGGTGTGCCATTTTGTTTAGGTGAAAACAAAACGAAGACATGTAAATAAAATATATAGATGCACAGAGACACATCCACACATTCAAGAACCACATATTTCATTAATTCTTTGTTGAATATACAAAATACATGATCAACGAAAAAATGTCTTCTTCCGTCTTCAGCGTCATGCTTAAGGAGAGGTCTGACTTGTACAAAATTACGTAGTTCGCCGATTCCCGGAGCCTATTTTGGGCGCGTCCGGTTAATTACATCCGCAAGACGAGCTTGTGGAAAACCTCCGATTAAGCTGCGCTTCATGGTCGTCAAACATTTGGTTGCTCGTAGTTAGCCATATGCGATATATAGCATACTAACAATATAGATGGATTTATGCCACCGAAGTTCGGTCACGCATCGCCATTGTCATGTCAAAGTAATGAAATAAGATGATAGTGAAAGGGGATGACTTTTGTGCCCTGTCATATATACCAGCCTTCATTAACACAGACATATGAGAGTCGCTTTTGCCTCGTCGGTGTCCAGCAACAATGTACCCGATCACATTAATTAGGACATATCAATGGAATAGTAACTTCGCCTCATCGACACATGGCCAAAGTTTTGTCTAGCCTCGTCAGCACTAGACGTGTAGTAAATAAATTATTCGCCATAGGGAACCCACAACAATTAGTGGTATAAGTAGCACTTGAACGATACTTGCTCATGAGATTAAACGGACAGCCTCTCGGTGTCTATGCTTTTAATAATAGGATAAGAGGTTCTCGTCATGACGACGACGACTAGCGGGGGTTTCCTGTCTCGCGCGTCTCCTTTTGGGAATTACGACAGTCACAACGGCGACGACAACGAGCGGGGGTTTCCCGTTTCGCGTGTCTCGCTTTGAGCATCACAAGTAAATCGAAGAAACCAATTGCTCGATTATCAACATTAGTAACTTGACAACGACCTCGCGCGGCGAGGGTTCTGAGGTCGTCAAGTTGTCAAACTCGGCCATTGGTAGATCGAAGGAGCCAATTGTTTGCCAACGGCCTTGCGCGGCAAGGGTGACGTTGCGCCAATTGCTTTATTATCAACACCAGTAACTTGACAACGACCTCGCACGGCGAGGGTTCTGACGTTATCAAGCTGTCAATTTCATCATGTTAATAGATCAAAAGTTGCATGGCAAGGGTGACGCTCGACAATTGCTCATTCTCATGGCGCAGCAAATCAAAATAGCTCGGCACCCTGCCATATTGTATTACTCGCATGGATTTGTTATTGCACCTGCACAACGCACTCACCGGTCAACGTGACGGCAGAACTGATTAGGGTGGTCGCTACTGTAGAGAACCGGCGTCTGGAAGTTGCAGGAGCACGCTTGTGATGGCTTCCCGGCGAGCAGGGCGTACGTCGGTGTATTGTGGGAACGTACGGAAGCTGAACCCTTGCGTGCGTCTGCTCTGAGGCTTGGGGCGTGTATGCTGCTGGTGCTGCGTCTGCTTTGAGGGCTTCGGTGCGCAATGCGTGTCCCCTCCGTTGGCCAGGGTGCTGATTTATATATAGGGGGGGAGTTGGTATTTGTCTCTCGGCCAAGCAACGAAGCAAACGGCAAGTAATCTATCAAACTCTCGTACGTACGTTTCTTTCCAAATAAAGTCCGGCTAAAATTCCATCTTCAGCCCAACATTACTATATACGTGAGAGTTCATATCTAATCTTCCCTTTTCTCACTTATAGAAATCACGTGACGTTGAAGTATATCACGCCCGAGTAAATTTCTTTATTTAATATTGTTTACTCTTCCGTATATGTTCCACGTCAAATATATATATATATATATATATATATATATATATATATATATATATATATATATATTATGCCATAAATCATTTGAAGACGTGGGGTGGGGTCCATAGGTCATAGACTCCGCCACGATTCGAATACAAATAATACCATCAATAATTTGAAGACGTGTTTGGTTCTTAGCCGCGATGTGCCACACCGTGCCAGAACTTTTGTGCCGCACTTTTGCCACCCGTTTGGTTCGCTCCCTCTGTTGCGGCATGCTAAAACCATGCCATAGAATCCTAGTTCATTTTTGTGCCAAAACTTGCCGCACTTCTGGCGAACGAAATCAGCGTCGAACTTCTGGCACGGCCGCACTTCTGGCGTGGCATTCAGCGGCAGCAACCAAACACCCCCTTAATAAAAATATTCATCAAACAGACTCGGAGTCGGCATGTGGTGGCATCTCCCTCTCTGAGTCGGTTTCGTATCTGTCTGCTTTCCTTGAATTGGTTGGTTTTGAGATTGTGAGGTTTGTGACCCTCTGATCAAGTTCTTGGAGATCTTGTTCGACCTTTTCGTCGAATCCTTCTTCTTTTCGAAGTCGACTCTGAAGCTTTCCGTCGTTGTCGAACTCGCAAATCCATGATCCGAAGAAAAATGTTGATTTTGTCGGTTTTGTCATCTTGAGGTCGTGGTCCACCAAGCTTTCGAGAAAAAATTCACCGAAAGCCCCTACCTGGCGCGCCAGCTGTCGATGTTTTACCACCGATAGCCTGCCACGGAGTTATCCGAGACAGTTATTCGTGCCTCGGCGAACAGTGAAACCTTAGTGGTTGAACACGTAGGGACACACGGTTTATACTGGTTCGGCCCCTCGACACAGTCGAGTAATAACTCTACATCCAGTTTGGTCGCTTGTTATTGCTCTGGTTTCGTAATAAAGGGTGTTGCGTGTCGCTCTTCGTATCGGGTGTTACGTAGTATGTCCAGATGTTTTTTTTTGTGGTACCCTTACCAGCCCTTTATTGTCCAGGGACTGGCCAAGGGTCGCTTCGGATCCTACTCGGTTACATACTCAGAGTCCTAAGCTACGCTTCAGTCTTGTTGCTGTATCCGAGTGGAATCCGGTTTTGTGTGTCTGCCTTCCTTCGTGGGCCAAGTGATTGGGGCCCAAAACTTCGGTAGGCCGGTTAATGAGTACCCTATAGGGTATCCCACGTACAGTCCCGTCCAGTTCCACCTGTTTGCGCCCCATGAGAATCAAACTCCAGATCTCCCGTAAAGTCTCGCGCGCAGCAAACCACCCCACCTACTCAACTTATATGTCAATAGATGGAACTCTTCCCTTTTGAACCCACCCATCGAGACGCCTTTAGTCCCAGTTCGTAACACCAACCGAGACTAAAGGTCCCTTTAGTCCCGGTTTGTAACACCAACCGGGACTGAAAGGTCTATCTTTAGCCCCGGTTGGTATTACCAATTAAGACTAAATGTTCTGGACCTTTAGTCTCGATTGGTAACACAAACCGTTACTAAAAGAGACTTTTTAGTCCCGGTTGGTGTTACGAACCGAGACTAAAGATCTATTAGCTCCGAACGTAAAAAATTTCGAGACTATAAAACTTATTTTGGACATCGACGAAAGACCTGTTCTCTAGTAATGAAGAAAATCATCTTTAGAAACTATCTCACGTAATTCTTGGCTTAATAAATGTGACACTTTTTTCTCTCTCTCCCAACTCCATCTTGTCTTCTTCCTAAGCACGCTCAAGTTCACCAGGGATCGAGGAACCCGTGTAGACGAATAGCATGGACGCAGTCCACCTCCACCTTGCCATGGAGGGCTGCATGCTGCCACGCGTGGCGAGACACCGGCACTCCTGCACGTAACAGCTGAGCCAGCGTGGCGGCGAGCGTTGCTCCAGCGCGAGCGAGTGAGCATGGTGTCTTCGAGCGAGCAGTGCCAGGCTGAGCAGCGCTAGCCCCCGCGTGCAGTGCTGGCACGGGCAAGATCTCGCGGCGGCTCGAGCGAGCGCAGCACATGCATGCTCCCGCAGCAGCGCGGGAGCAGAACTATAGCGCGAGGGGCCGAGGGCGCAGGCAAGCTCTCCCGAGGCGAGCGCGGACGAGTGCGATGGCAGCCTGCGAGCTCACGTGACCGCGGCCGATGAGCATGTGTAGCGGCAGCGCAAGCGAGTGCACGCGGTGGCCGACGAGCGTGCGGCCAATGGAGCGAGCGCACGCAGTGGAGGTATGGGCGAGTCAGGCGACGATACAAAGCTATAAATGCTGGAAAGACACTAAGGGCAGTCCCAATAAAAAACAATATGCACAATATCCAAGAATGATTAATATCTAATAGAAACTATCCTTCTCAACCCATGGTTTCTACAATAATTGCTATACAAGAGATAACTTAAATGCAGCACAAAAAAGCAATAGATCAACTGTGGCAAGCATCCATATAGCCTGATTACTTTGTCTCTGTATCTGATCAATCAAACATCTCGCAAATCCTAACCAGATCACAAGAATATAGCTTGGGCGGCACATATAGTTTGCATAATCATATATTAATCATACCAATCCAGAAACATATAGATAAAAGGCTGTGACATATAACATATTATTGCACTACTGCAAAGTACTCATCACAAGGATTCCAAAAAGTCCACATTTGCCATTTTACGAATTTCCTATGAATTACTGTAAATTTCCAAAGTTTCAGCCATTTAAAAGAAAAATAGGAAAAACTAAAAAGAAAAACGCATTTCCATCAGGAATCCTAAACTTTTCCAAAATTAAATAAACCCATATCTATAAATCCTTCTCTCTAGCAATTTTGCATCTGGAACCCTGAGAAAAATCCTATTCAAGCTCAAGGCCTTCCCTTCTCTTACTGTACAGAGCAGAGGAAGGAGGCGCACAGTCACAGGGCGGAGGCGGAGGCGCGAGGTGGGCAGGCGAAGGCACAGCGGGCAGAGGCGGTGGCGCGGCGCGGGAAGGCATGGAGGGCGGATGCGGAGGCGCCTCAGCGGAGGTCGTGCCGGCTGCGCACTCGATCCGCATGCACGAAGGCGGAAGCACGCCGCGAGAAGGCACGGTGGGCAGAGGCGGGGGCGGGGGCGCGGGATGGCATGGCAGGCGGAGGCGGAGGTGTGGCGCAGGATGGCGCCTCAGCGGATGTCGCAATGGCGGTGCACTCGATCCGCGCGTGGAGAGGCGGAAGCGCGCCGCGGGAGGCACGACGGGTGGAGGCGCGCAGCGTAGGGAGGTGCCTCAGCGGAGGTCGCGCGGGGGAACGGGTGCCAGCGGCGCACTCGATCCACATCGATGCCGATGGAAACTAGTGGTTTCTCCCCGTGGCGTTTCCGTCGTTCCTTCGCTCCTCGTTGCAAGCGTCGACGTGGTTCCGTGAGGAAGAAACAGTTTCTTGATTTTGCACTCTCTCCCTTCATTAATTCTATTGCCACATCAGTAAAATGATAAGTTGTCGTAACAATTAATAGACATAGAAACTATCATTATTATACCATTGTGACTGCCCTAACTAGAGGAGATCGGATGATACTCTTGCTACATCGAATACACTAATATGCCAGTAAAAGATTTTTTCTGCAATATGCCAGTAAAAGATTCTTTCTGCCCGCAAGTAAATTCAACTACTAGAGGCCGGATGATACTCTTGCTACATCGAATACTCTAATATGCCAGTAAAAGATTCTCTCTGCCCGCAAGTAAATTCAACTACTAAAGGCGTTGAAGCAACAAAATAACTTTTCCATAGATAGCCATACCATGGATGAATTACCACCTCCTTGGAGGAGTGAACACAAAGACAGCTAAAAAGATATCCTTTTCCTAGATTTAAGTGTCTATGAAACTATGAAATAAAACTTTGTATAAGAGTGGGTGTTTCATCCGAGTTTCATTTTAATCTAGATAATGTGACAGTCTTAGAAACAGCTTACTGAAACACTTTGTTGAAACTGGCCTAAAGGACTAAGCATCTAAACGGATAAGCCTGAGTGCAGCCTCAATCTGAATGAGTGTTTCCATTTTTTTTCTTTGTTTTAGTTACTAAAGTTGTGGGACCTACTCAAATATGTTTGGTCATCGCATTATTGTTGAGCATGGGTTGCTTACCTCCTTTGTGTTTGGATGCATTAAATACTATTTAACACACAACATGGTAGATGTAAATATATATATATATGTATATATATGTATGGAGCGTATGCTATGGAAACTAAAAAGATGTGCAAACTATGCAAATTCTAATGAAGACCACTAGACTCTAATCCGATGATTAGAGGTAAAGATGAGTTATTTTAACACTTAACCCCCACTCATTCCATCTAATCTAAGATTTTACAAATCACCCCAATCCAGCCCAACGCCCACCCCCAACGCCACCGATCGGTTCTCCTCGCGAGATCCCCGTACGGCGCCGTAGCAGCTCGACGCAGCAGTCACCGGCACCGGCGCCGGAGGCCTCCGTCTGGAGTCCGGCGAGCCTGCTCTGGAGCAGGGAGTTCTGGTAGATGGACAGCTCGTTTAGCGCCTTCAGACACCCGTGCTCGTCGTAGTCGGCCGGGTCGTCGCCGGGAAGAAACGTGAGGTAAACAGCGAAACACCCAACGGGGAGAGCTCCCGGGACGACGATGTCCACTCCCAGCTGGATCAGTTGCGGCATGCGCGTCCAAGCAAGGACAGTCAGTTCAATCTTATCCTCTATCCATGCATGGTCGCCACCGTGTGCTGCATCTGTGTTCGTTGGTAGCTTTCGAGTGAGTGAGTGAGTTTACTACTTGTTACCTCGACGCCGCTGGCGACGTTGTCGACGATGTTGGGCGTGTAGTTCCTTGCTTGGTTGACGGTGAGGCCGAAGAAGACCATGGCGTTGTAGTCGTTCCCGCCGAAGTGTCCGAACACGAACATGGACCTAGCCAGGTAGTCCTTGCAGCGGGGCGCTCGCGCCGCCGCAGATGGACGGGAGGAGGTCCCTGAACCACTGGATCTGGACATCCATGGCGCCGTTGTTCCAGACTGCGTAGCCGAGGCCGATGGACTTGAGGAAATCGAAGTCGAGGGCCGTGGCGTTCGACACATCGGACGGCGTACCAGACTGCCGTCCACAGAGGCCTCCTGCGCTGGTGCCGGCGACTTCTTCGTCGAACTGCTGCGGCGCCGTACGGGGATCTCGCAAGGAGAACCGATCGGCAGCGCTGGGAGTTGGGGTGATCTGTAAAATCTTAGATTATATATGATGAGGGAGGGTTTAAGTGCTAAAATAACCCATCTTTAACTCTAACCATCAAATTAGAGTTTAGTGGTCTTTATTAGACACTACGTCAAAATTGATTTTTTGTTGTCGGTCAAAATCCATTTTTCGCAGCGGGCAATGGCGTCCGTTGCGATGACAACGCCACGGTAAATGTGGCGTTTACCGTGGCGGTCACTGGTGCCCGCTGCGAAAAACTGATTAACCGGAGCGGGCAACATAAGACGCCCGCTGCGGTTAATGCTATTTACCGCAGCGGGCACATTAGGACGTCCGCCGCGGTTAAACATTTAAAAAAATAAAAAAAACCCAAAAACCCACCGGCGAGCCCATTCTCGAGCCCGCCGGCGAGCCCATTCTCGACCCACGCCGCCCGAGCCCGCGCGACCCTCCTCCGTGCTTCGCCGCCCGCGCAGCTGCTTCACGCGCCGCACGAGCCGTGGCCCCGCCCGGGAGGTCAACCTCGCAGGACCATGCCGGATCCACTGTCGGGGCTGTCTCGCCGTGGATCTCTGTCGTCGCCGTGTGGATCCAGGTCGTGGGAGCAGGAGTAGACGCGACAGCCCTGGATCTGCCGCCGTGTGGATCCACGTCGTAGGGAGTCGACGGGGGCGTCTGAATCCAGGTCGCAGAGAGCCTCCCGCGCCAGGTCGTCAGCGCCGCCCGCGCTGCGCATCCCGCACCACCGCGCCGCGTATCCCGCGCCGTCCGCGCCGCGGTGGCCGCGTCGCTCTGCGCAGGGCCGTCAGCGCCGCCACGAGCCGCGCATCCCGCGCCGCGTCGCGGTTCTCGCGCCGCCTTGCCGCGCAGCCCGCGTCGCGCCGCTCCGCGCTCCTTGCTGCTGCATGGTGAGAGATCGAGGAGGGAGGAGAGAGGAGGGAGATGGTGTTGAGTGGTGAGAGGAGAGAGGGATCGAGGAGGGAGGAGGGAGATGGTGCTGAGTGGTGAGAGGAGAGAGGGATCGAGGAGGGAGGAGGTGAGCAGCGGCTGCTGCTGCTGCCTGGTGAGAGGATTGAGTGGGATGAAACCCTAGTTTAGTTATTTATATGGAGACGCTTAACGGGCCTGGTTGGACCTGGTGGGCCTTGCCTATTTACCGTGACGGATCTTATTTGATGTCCGCCACGGTAAATGATTTACCGCAATGGACTTTCTAAGACGTCTGTCACGGAAAATGGGGTATTTTCTGTGACGGGCTTCCTAAGAAGCCCGCTGCGGTAAATGGTTAACCGCAGTGGGCTCTCTGGCTGTCGGTCGCGCATGGTCGTGCTTCCACAAACCGTGGCAGGCAGGAATGGTGTCCGCCACGGAGGACATTTTGCCAGTGTCGTGCAAAATCATTTTTGACGTAGTGAGAGTTTGCATAGTTTGCACATCTCCTTGGTTTCTGTTGACGAAATATGCATCGCAGTCTACCTAGGGGATACCCTACGGTAGTAGATTGTAGGCGGAGGTGTGGCGACGGTGATCAAGCATAACACAGAGAGCGTAGACACGACGATTTATACAGGTTCAGCCCGGCAAATCGCCGTAATACCCTACGTCCTGTGTTTTGGTGGCTGGATTCATCTTGTGTATCAGGTTACAAGATCTGTAGATGATCTGAGAGAGGTTGTGAGAGAGTTTTCGAGGGGGGTCCCTGCTCGCCTTATATAGCCGGGGAGCAGGGTTACAGTTTCCATATCCTAACAGATTACGATCGGTTCCCTATGGCAAGGGATCCCAGTTTATCTACTAGGATCTTCCTTGGCGAGCAAGACTTCTTCGGAGTCCTTGGCGAGCACGGCGGGCTAGTCGCATGCCGCAAGGCCTCGCGGGCTGGGCCGCCTCTTGGTCGGCAGGCCCATAAGGTCCCTAAGGATATGCCGAGGTAATATCCCCATCAAGTCCCCGAGCACGTTGCATTCTTCTGGCGAGCCCGCAGCTTCATCCTCGGAGGTGTTCAGCTGGTTGCTATCACGCGGAGTGGTCGTCGTAGAGTCCCAACCAGGGTGACTGGTCGAGGTGCTGCTCGGAGAAGTCTCCCGACCAGGTCGAGCTGGTCGAGAGCGTCGTAGCTTGATGTGCGAGCTGGTCGCCTTGCCGGATGCTGCGGCTGCTTGTTGGAAGAATGTGACGTGCTGAAGAAGAAAAAACTTTTGAAAGGTCCTTCGCTGGTGAAGTGTACCCACTTAGGCTCTGCAAAAACAGTTCACAAAAAACAGCAGAGCTTTGTCGAGATTAAAATTAGTACATTCACCACAAGGTGAAGTGTACCTACTTAGTCCCCGAGCATGGTAGCAGGTGCAGTATGCACGTGGTGCCATGCTTTATAAAATGGTGCATAAGGTATGTAAATGAACATTGAAGCGTGAGTTTTGCAAAAAAATGACTACAAATACCCGTAGTCCCCGAGCCTGATGTAAGTAGCTAGAAGCTTCTTGCATCAGGATCATGTATGTAGAGAATAAAGAATTGAAATACTAGTTTAGTAAGAAACGACTATGAATACCCGTAGTCCCCGAGCCTGATGGAAGGAGCTTGAAGAGGTTCTTGCATCGGGGTCATTTTGTTTTTATTCGCAGTCCCCGGGTGTTGTCCTTCGATGCCTTAGCCGCAGTTCCCGAGGCCGGTGTTGGCACAAATTATGATCAACTTTTATATACTTAAAATGATGCCACCAAACTTAGGATCAGGGATAAACAAACACATCATGAGCATAGTTTATCAAATAACTAGTTCGACATGTCCATGAGTGTTTGAGTACCGGAATGAAGAAATGAAGCAAATGAGAGCCAGTGGGACCCACATAGGGGGTCGGCCGACCACCCTGTGGGCCCACCTGGCTCCCATCTCGGCCATGATCCAAGAGAGGCACTCAAGAGTGATTTCCAACCACTGGATCACTCTGTGTTTCCTCTCAACGACTCACAAGCAAAGCACAAGGATTCATGGGCCCACACCAAGGAGATAAATGTGACAAATATTCCAGAATCAACAACAACCTCAATGACAAGTGGGACTAGCACCAGGGAGGAAGATGTGGGCCAGTGACCCCCAGGGGGGTCGGCCGATGTCGACAAAATATGTGTCGTAGTCTACCTAGAGGGTACCCTACGGTAGTAGATTGTAGATGGAGGTGTGGCGACGGCGATCAAGCGTAACACAGAGAGAGTAGACACGGCGATTTATACAGGTTCGGGCCGGCAAATCACCGTAATACCCTACGTTCTGTGTTTTGGTGGCTGGATTGATCTTGCGTATTAGGTTACAAGATCCGTAGATGATCTGAGAGAGGTCGTGAGAGTTCTCTGGAGGGGGGGTCCCTGCTTGCCTTATATAGCCGGGGAGCAGGGTTACAATTCCCATATCTTAACAGTTTACGATCGGTTCCCTATGGAAAGGGATCAGAGTCTATCTACTAAGATCTTCCTTGGCAAGCAAGACTTCTTCGGAGTCCTTGGCGAGCACGGCTGGCTGGTCGCGTGCCACAAGGCCTCGCGGGCTGGGCCGTCTTCGGGTCGGCAGGCCCATAAGGTCCCTGGGGATATGCCGAGGTAATATCACCAACAAGTCCCCGAGCACGTTGCGTTCTTCTGGCGAGCCCGCGGCGTCATCCTGGGAGGTGTTTAGCTGGTCGCCATCACACGGAGTGGTCGTCGTAGAGTTCCGGCTAGGGTGGCTGGTCGAGGTGCTGCTCGGAGAAGCCTCCCGACCAGGTCGGGCTGGTCGAGAACATCGTAGCTTGATGCGCGAGCTCGTCGCCTTGTCGGATGCTGCGGCTGCTTGTTTGAAGAATGTGATGTGCTGAAGAAGAAAAAACTTTTGGAAAGTTCTTCCCTGGTGAAGTGTACCCACTTAGGCTCTACAATAACAACACAGAAAACAGCAGAGCTTTGCCGAAAAGAAAATTAGTACATTCACCGCAAGGTGAAGTGTACCCACTTACTCCCCGAGCATGGTAGCAGGTGAAGTATGCACGTGGTGCCATGCTTTATAAAATAGTGCATAAGGTATGAAGATTGAAGCATAAGTTTGCCAAAAATGACTGCAACTACCCATAGTCCCCGAGCCTGATGTAAGAAACTGGGAGCTTCTTGTATCAGGATCATATATTGAAAATTAGAGAACTAAAATATAAGTTTAGTAAGAAACGACTGCGAATACCCGTAGTCCCCGAGCCTGATGGAAGGAGCTTGAAGAGGTTCTTGCATCGAGGCCATTTGCTTTTCATTCGCAGTCCCCGGGCATCAGTCCCCGGGTGTTGTCCTTCGGCGCCTTAGCCACAGTACCCGAGCCTTGCTCGGTGCGTAGTTTGGACGAAGCCCCCGAGCCTGGTCGGCAATGCGATCAGTGCTCGGGTGGTAGTTACTGTCATCGGAGTCCCCGAGCTTGTTTGTGTCGTCCACTCTATGAAACTTGTCGGCCAGACTGTTGTAGTCGTCTGATGTTGCTGCATAAGAGTAACAAGTATGTTCGTCCAGTCCCCGGGACTATAGCGTTGGTGATATTGCAAAGAAAAAATTATCAATTGTAAATCATGTAATTGACTATAAGTGAATGTATAATGAAAAGGAAGTAAATGGGTTGTATTCTATATGTGTGATTATCGGCCCATTTTTGGTGCGCAACAGGCAAGTGGCGTGGCGGTTCCATATTTGATCGTTGCGGTTTCCCAAAGACCCTCGACTGGGGATCGTTGTGCCCCAAGGTATAAAAGGGAAGCGGTGGTGGCGGCGATTTTTGTTTCCTGGTGAAGTGTACTGCGTTCCTCTATCCGCTTTTCTCCTGCTCTGTGACCCACTGCAATCTTAGTTCTTTGCCGTCCTATCCTACCGATGGCACCTCAGAAGAGGCCAAATAATCGTTCGTCGATGAAGAAGGAGGGAAAGACTTCGAAGATGATGGATGTGCTTCCGGACTGGACCCAGTATTGGTCTAGATGTACTTTGAAGGAGGAGGATATTCAGCTTCTTGTTACCGCTGGTATTCTTCAGGACAAGTCCATTGTGGATTGGAGGCCGGCGACCGATGAGGAGTTCCCGACCCCTAAAACTGGTGATCTTGTTGTCTTTGAGCCTTTCTTCTGGCATGGATTCGGGGTTCCTGTTCACCCCTTTCTCCGCAGTCTCTTGGAGTTTTACAAGATTGCGTTGTGCAACCTCCATCCCAACTCGATACTGCACATCACAGTTTTTGTGCATTTCTGTGAAGCGTATTTCGGGATCGATCCGCATTTCGAGTTATTTCGTTATTTCTTCCGTCTCAAGCCGAACGGGACCGCCACATCCCAAGTTGTCGATTCTGTGTACTTTCAACTCCAGGAGGGTATGGTGGATGTGTATCTTGCTACTCCGTTGCCTTCGAAGGTTGTGGAAAACAAGTCTCGCTGGTTCTACATCCGCCAGGAGGAACCATATGCTCGTGGTGACCCGGCACACATCCCGGTGTCGCAACCTAGATGGTCGGTGGCCACTTCGCGTGCGGCGATGGAACAGGTGAAGGATCTGCTATCGTTGATGGATCGGTCGTCGCTCGATGGTGTTTCGGTTGGTTGGAATTTTTTGATCAGGCGTTGTCAGCCTTGTAAAGACAGGGTTCATCCTGCCTTTCTTTACACTGGTCATGGTGATCCGACCCGTGAGACGCCCCAAAAGTTGGATCCAGAGGATGCATTGGATCGTGTTGCTTTAATCTTTGATCTTTCTTTCCCCTATTTGAGGAATCCACGTGGTGCATTTCGTGCTGGGCTATCGCCACCGTCGGTGAGTTTTGATTTTGCTTGTTTAGCAATCATCTAGCTTTTGGATTTTTGGTGGGTTTACTCAAATCTTCTTGGTCAGGATCGTGCTGTCTTTGTTTCTCAAGTTCCGTCAACGGAATGGCCTATCGGTGTTGATCAGACAAGGAATATGGAAGATATAATGAGTAGGGGTGGTCGCGAATCTTCTGGCGAGCGGGTAGTTCGTGAGCCCTTGGGTGAAAAACGCCGATTACATGGCGATCGAGTCGGGAAGCGACCGGCCGGCCTGCCCCGTGAGAAGGTGAAACCGCCAGTTGGGACCGGGGGCAAGTTTGTTATCAATGAGGGCGCCGTGCATCCTAAGTCGTCAATGTCTAATTCATCTAGTGATGGGTCGGGCGGGGATGACACGCCGACCGTGACCCTGGATGGAGAAGGGTGTTCTAGCTCAGGTACCAAGGCGGCTGCCGGGACTTCTTTTGGAGTAGAGCATCCTGCTGCGTCGTTTGAGCATTCGCCTATGGGTGTTCCATCAGGCTCTGCGGGAGAAGTTCCTGGCCGGAGGTTCGTGAGGGTTCGTCGGAAATCATCCCTGTAAGTGCTTCATCTCTTTTTTTGTTGTGTCTTAATCGCCTTTGTCGATGTGCGTATGATGTTGTTTTTGGGTAGGGTACCAGATTCTGAGGATCCGCTGGCGTCTCATGGTAATAAATCGGGCGTCGCCGGTGGAGCGCGTGTTGAGACTGGCTCGGAGAGACATGGCGCCCCTATGCCTGCTGATTCTGCAATTTGTGAGGAGGATCCTGCTGCAAGTGAAGGGGCGAGGTTTGTTGATGGTGCTTCTGGCTCTGCGGCTGTTGATGCAGAACCGGTTTGCGGTGTTGTGCTGAATCTGTTAGCACCCTCGGCGCCGTGTCCGAGGCCGGAGAAGAGAAAAAGGTCGGTCGTGCTGCTGGAGGAGCCAGAGGTAGTGGAGGAGATTCCTCGAGCAAAAGACGAGTCGAAGCCGGCGCCAGTCTGTACTTTCCGTCGTGACGGTGAGGACTTTGTCATTGTCGAGGATGACGAGACCGAAGAGGAAGCGGCTGCCTTTCTTAATGATGCTAGCGATCTGTTCGGGCGAATCAAGGTAGCTTCGGACCCTTGGCTACTTATGTGTTGTCTCTGTGCCTCCTTAGTTGAACTGTTACTGTGTCGTCGTAGGGATGTTTTAAGTCCGGAAGGGAGCGTAAGGTGATGGCCGATTAGCTTGCGAAACTAACTGTTGAAGATGCATCATCTGAGAGGTCTATCAATACGATCATAACGTATAGGGTAGCTACTTCTATGCGTTATGAAATTGATAGACCAGATTCGAAGGTTTCCAGTTATGGCTAGGCTGTTTGGAGAACGCCGTAATGCGTTCGGAGGGGTCGTCGAACACTGTGGGAGTGTTTTGGAGAGGTCGTCGAACACCGTACACGTTTTGCAGGAGTCGTCGAACGTCGTAGGCGTTTTGCAGGGGTCGAATTGTATATGGGGTGTAACGAAAAACATATCACTTTATTTATTTATTGGGATAGAGAGTACAAATTTCATTGACCTGCTTCAAGTATCTGGACTATTTGTATTGCAGGGATCATAAGCCTTCACGCATCGTTGCGAGAGGGGCTGACGCCGATGATTGATGCTTGCCTTTCCTTTAACCTCTTGGCGGCAGGGTTGTCGTTAGTGCTGGCCTGTATTTATCGTGGGGACGGGGCGTCCCGGTGGCGTTTATTGTTTGCTGTTCACACTCATATGCGACGTTCAGGTCGGTGCGGAGGCTAAGGATGCCTTGCTTTGTCGGGATCCTCAACACCATGTAGGTGTAGTGCGGTACTGCCATGAGCTTTGCGAGTGCTGGACGACCAAGGATCGCATGGTAGGCTGTTTGGAAGTCAGTGACGATGAAGTTGATGTTCTCGACCCTGAAGTGGTTCTGGTCGCCGAATTGCATGGGGAGTGTAATTTGTCCTATTGGCGTGGATGCCTTGTCTGGGATGATACCCTAGAAATGGAAATTCGCCGGCAGGAGGTCCTTCTTTGAGTAATCGAGCTGGCGGAATGTGTCGGAGAAGATGATATTTAATGCGCTGCCGCCGTCGACTAGCACTTTCCTGAAACGGCACGTCGCGATGGTTGGGTTGATGATGAGTGGAAAACGGCCAGGGTACCTATAGTCCGTCCACTCGTCTTGCCCGGAGAAACTAATAGGCTGCTCCGACCAGTCTAGGTAGCGGGCGTCGACCGAATCGTCTCTGTTGGCGGCGACAGAGTAAATTTCTTTGCGAACTTGGCGACGTCACCTTTCTCCTTCAACGACCATGCTACCCCCGAAGATGGAGTACGTCATTGAAGGTGGTCAGAATTTTGGTGCTAGTGGGTCTTGGTCTTCGCTCTTGCCGGAGTTTGCTCTCTTGTCACTTCTTCCCTTTACTACTGACTTAAGGAGTTCGCAGTTTCGCATGGAGTGCTTGGAATTCTTGTGGATGGGGAAGGGGCCATCGAGGATCTTCTCGTAACTAGCGTCGTAGTCCATCTTTGATTCGTTGTCTGCGTTGGTGACGTAACTGTTGTCTCGCCTGTAGTTGTACCTCTGCGGGTAACGCTTGGAGCTGCCAGACCGGTGGTCCCAGTGATGACCGGCCCTTCCAACGCTACGGTAGTCTGGTCGGCGTCCCTGTCCCTCTCGCATTTCGGGAGACGGGAGTAACGTCGCCTGCTCTCCCTGCTTCGTGTGGCGTTGTCTTGGTTGGCGTGGGGAGTCCCTGCCAACTTGCTTCTGGATTCGTCGGTGGACGAACCGTTGGAGAAAATGGGGGTGGCCTCCATCTCGCTATCGCGGTGAGTGCTGTCGGCAGAGGTTTGAAAAATCATCCTTCCGAAGCCTGGGGGCGCTCTGGGAGGTCGCTGGTGGATCCGGAGGAATCAGGTGTTTTAGGTCTCACGGTAGCGACTGAGCCTGAAGAGGCCGTGCCACCGAGGGATACTTCCTGGTCAGAGTCACTGGAGATCGAGGAGATGATGATGGTGTTCACGACTGGAGCCGCTGGGATCTGGTCGAAGACCGATCGGTACAGTTGGCGCTGGAAAGCGGCGGCCTGATTACTGAGCCCATAAGGCATCATTGGAGAGGGGCCAGTGTCCCTGGTCGTTGTGGCCATCGTCTTCGGCGGGGATCGACGGCGGGGTGGTCGGTGTCCGTGGTTTTCGGGGAGTCGGCGTCGAGCCACTTGTATGAGGTCGAGGCAATCCATGATACTGCTGCTGGAGCGATCGATGGTGTCGACAAGGTCGTTGACACCGGTCTTCTTTCGCGGGTGGTACTTTGGCATGGAGAAACGATTTGAGGACAGCGCGGTGAGATGACGTGGAGATGGCGACGTGTTTGCCATGCATGGAAGGTGACCGCTTGACGAGCCATGAAGTCGATGCACACACCCCCTACCTGGCGCGCCAACTGTCGACGAAATATGTGTCACAGTCTACCTAGGGGGTACCCTACGGTAGTAGATTTTAGGCGGAGGTGTGGCGACGGCGATCAAGCGTAACACAGAGAGCGTAGACACGGCGATTTATATAGGTTCGGGCCGGCAAATCGCCGTAATACCCTACGTCCTGTGTTTTGGTGGCTTGATTGATCTTGTGTATTAGGTTACAAGATCTGTAGATGATCTGAGAGAGGTCATGAGAGGTCTCTGTAGGGAGGTCCCTGCTCGCCTTATATAGCCGGGGAGCAAGGTTACAATTCCCATATCCTAACAGATTACGATCGGTTTCCTATGGAAAGGGATCCGAGTCTATCTACTAGGATCTTCCTTGGCAAGCAAGACTTCTTCGGAGTCCTTGGCGAGCACGGCGGGCTGGTCGCGTGCTGCAAGGCCTCGCGGGTTGGGCCGTCTTCTAGTCAACAGGCCCATAAGGTCCCTGGGGATATGCCGAGGTAATATCCCCAACAGCCGACCACCCCCTGGGCCCACCTGGCTCCCACTTGGTCCCCTGACCAGTGGGACCACTCCCAAAGGCCAGAGGAGGGCCCACTGGCCATAGGGGGGGTCGGCCGACCACCCCCCTAGGTTGGTTGGCCTCCCCCAACCGCCATACCTCTTCCCCACATGCTGAATCGCATACATCCATCCAATGACGGTTCAAGAGGCGGTTTGATCCAACAGTGGAGGATCGAAGGCCCTAGATCGCTGACGTGGCAATGGAGTAGCCCCTACTCCACCCCCTACTATAAATATCGGGTCATACCCCATCTCTAGACATGGTGAAGAAGCCTACAAGCTCTATTCCATAGATTGTTCTAGGAGTTAGTCTAGTGTGGGAGTTAGAGTTGAGTCGATCTTGCTTGGGATTTCCGGAGTAGTCTTCTAGGAAGTGTGGTATAGCTCTTGTATCTTTCGTTCTTTGTAAGACTTTATCTTATTCAATATATTATCCTTTCCCTTTACTTTACTTAGTATTTACTTTGAGCATTACTATACTAGATATAGTATTGTTATATGCTTTTGCTCTTTAATAGTCTTTACATTCATAGTCTGTGATCCTTGTGACCTTTCCTATATGCGATCATTGCCTGTCATAGGGTGCTTTGGTTATAGATCGTAGTCAAAGTAATAAGTTGTGTGTAAGCGTGGTGCTCATACATTATCTTATCCTTGGTTACCTCTTGCTGCACGAATGTTTGTGGTAGCTAGCAAGAGGTGACAACCTTGTCTAGTCAAGTTCTTAAAAGGTAAGGCCCCAGTAAAAGGAGGGCGCGGTCTGGTAGGAGTTTTGTCCTCCTACTAATCTATCCCGTCGCCTAGCATAATTGTATTGAGGAGGCAAACTATAGTGTTTAGACTAGTTAATTAGCTAAGTATATTGAAGTAGAGTGAATTGCTTAGGAGTCCCTTTACTCTTCTCGTCGTCCTCCCACCTAGCTAATCTATCTAGTCCGTTTAAGTATATTTTACCGTAGCTTCTTCATTCATCAACCCCTTCCTATCATATACATCGTTTACCCCTCTATACTAGTTGGTACTAAGTTGAGGTGCTCTCTAGGATCTCTCTCTAATTATTATTTCTAGCCCAGCTTTCCCTTGGGAAAATATAAATTACGATACCTTGGAATACTCCTAGGTGAAGTGCTACAACGGTATAATCTGTGCGCTTGCGGATTTATCCAATAGTCATAAGAAATACCAACAAGCATTTCTGGCGCCGTTGCCAGGGAAAGCTTAGCCTAGAAATTTTAATTAGATTGAATCCAGAGATTCTCATTAACTTAGTTATCAATTAGTCATAGGGGCTTACTCCTGTCTGTGTCTTCCTTTCCTGTGAAGCCAGACAGTTTATGAGCGGTTTCCAACTGCCGGGAAACTATCTAAAAGATCCTGAGCAGCTGTTGAGGAGGACTAGACATCGTCAAGTCCCACCTCAGAGGTTCATCTCCAATCTGAATCTGTTCAAGGAAGGAGGCTCTACACCACCACTCAAGGAAGCTATGGCCCAGAAGGCGATCTCTGACTTCTCGGCTCCGTCAGCTACCCACGTAGCTCAGGGTCCCGAGGTCAATTTCGGGGATGCCACCTTCAAGCTGAAGCCCGCCTTGATCCACATGGTGCTGGCCAATCCGTTTTGCGGAAAGCCCCATGAGGATGCCAATGCTCATCTCCAGCACTTCATGGAGTTATGTGGCACATTCACTATCAAGGGAGTGGCGTCTGACGTCATTCGCCTTCGTCTTTTCCCATTCTCGCTATTGGGGAAGGCGAAGCAATGGTTCTACGCCCGCAAAGAAGAAGCCACTACATGGGAGAGGTGTGCTAACGCATTCCTCAAGAAGTTCTTCCCGACGGGCAAAACCAATGCTCTTCGCGGAAAGATCTCAAGCTTCCAGCAACAATCTGACGAGACGATTCCCGAAGCATGGGAGCGTCTCCAGGAGTACGTTCGTGTCTGTCCTCATTATGGGATAGACGACTGGCTCCTGATTCAAGGATTCTATCACGGGCTGACTAGCATGATCCATAGTCACCTTGATGCTGCTGCTAGAGGGGCATTTCTCCAACACACTGTGAGGAATGCCAAGGACCTCATTGAAAAGATGGTGATCAACCAAGGATGGGGTGAGGAACGACTCCAGCCAAAGAGAAGAGGTATGCACACCGTCAATGAGGTGGACATGCTCTCTGCCAAGATGGACCTTCTGATGAAAAAGATAGAAGAAAGTTCCAAGAAGGAACGAGAGGCCATCTACCCCGTCGCTGCTGCACAAGCTATTGAAGCAGACCCATGGTGCGAGGTGTGCGGAGGAAATGATCACTCAGGCAACAATTTCCCGAGACATCAAAGGAGGACGCGAACTTCATCAGCAACAACAACAACAATAACAACAACGGGTATCGACCCCAACAACAAGGAAGCTGGAATTCACGCCCCTTCTACCAAGGTAATGGAGGTAATAGCAATTACAACAATTACAATTCTTATAATAATCAGCCTTCATTGAAAGATCTTGTTCTTGATCAATCTAAGATTAATGATGGTATAAATAAAAAGATGATTGCCACTGATAAAGTTTTTGAAACTCTAGGTGAAAAAATGGATAGCTTCACAACTGCTATGAAAAATCAATTGAGTTTTAATAAAATGCTAGAAACCCAATTAAATCAATTAGCAACAGCTATGCTATCCATAGAACAAGGTAAAATTCCTGGGAAAATTCCTAGGAAACAAGAGGATTCCATTGAGCATGTTAACATGATAATAACAAAGTTCGGTAAGCCTCCACTTCGCTCCAATTGGTGCTATCTTCTTGATAATCCCTTCATCATGAAGAAGGAAGATCCAGGCCACCCGACAATCAAGTGCTCAATCGGACAACAGACATTTCACACTGCCTTCTGCGATCTCGGATCAGGCGTCAACATCATGTCAAAGGTAACATATGACAATCTCTTAGGAGGACCTTTGGTCCCTACATGTGTTCGCCTGCAGATGGCAGATCAAACCATAAGGTTTCCCGAGGGACTCGCGAGGGATATCTTGGTGAACATCCAAGATGAGTACATCCCCACCGACTTCATCATCCTAGACATGGGAGCTAACGTGGAAGTCCCCGTCATTTTGGGAAGGCCCTTCCTCAACACCACCAATGCAGTCATCTACGTTAGATCAGGCCAGATCCACTTCCAATTCCCTAGTCACAAGGTAAAATGTGCTTTCAATGGTTATAAACTTAACAAACAGGTTAAAGCACAACCACCAAGAAGAAGAGTTCGATCCCCGCGCAAAAAGAAACAGTACCCAGAGGCCAAGATCAAAGAACTCAAGGAGGGTGAACCTGCCAATCCAAGGCGGGTTTGGAAAGCAAAGGAGGTGCACACATCGCGGTCTCTGTCTCCGGAGCCAGCAAGTGCACCCGAAGAATGAACAAGATGGAGAGTCCTACTCCGAGGACTTAAAATCAAGGAGCCTTCGCTGAAAGGTAAATCGGTAGTTATCTTTTATTTCCTTTCTTTAAGTTAGTTGAAACCTTTACTTTCTTTCATACTTACAATTTATAAAACTAAAGTTAGTATAAATAAATCTTGAGAATTAGTTTAGCTTTGAAATTTGACAAAAGGTAGGGTCATAAGGGTGGTCGGCCGACCACCCACATGCCCCCTATCTTGGCTTATTTAATTAAGGATCATGTAGGGACCTTTATAAAAGAAAAAAATGGAAGACTAGGGTGGTCGGCCGACCACCCTATGATCCCCTTGTCCATCCATCTCTTCCTCTCCACCATCCTTTGTCTAAGAATCTCATGATTTGGGTGGTGAGGCTTTCAAAAATCAGATTCATCTCTAGGAGACATCTCTTTGTCATGCTTTAAAGTACATCAATCACTTTTGGTTAAAGCATGACACATCCTTGTCTCCCACTACTCCTTGTCCAAAGTGGGGAACCAACTTTCACTTTCACTTTCACTTAGTCATACTTTGAAAAAGAAAACATATCAATCACTTTCAATCAAAGTATGACATACCTTTGTCCCCCACTACTCTTTGTTTAAAGAGGAGAATCTTGACCACTTTAGCTTATCTTTTGATCACATCACACCACATCTTTTACCTTTCACCAAGCACTAGAAAAAGCATGAGTGGAACCCCCACTTTGAGGGGGTCGGCCGACCACCCTATGGTCACCCTCTCCCTCTCTTTTGCTTTGTGTAAGGCATCTCTCAAACATGTGATCATGGCACCCAAGGGCATGCCCAAGGGGTGGTCGGCCGACCACTCCATGGCACCCCCTTGGTGCCATCTCCTTCCCCTATAAAAGCCCAAGCAAGGAGAGCTTCATTCCTCACACCTCCACCAGAATTCAGTTCAAGCCTCTCCTTGCCTTGCTCTCTCCTCTCTTCATTCAAGAGAAGTTCTTAGCTCTCAAGAAGTAGTGCTACTCCCTCTAGTCCACAAGAAGATATCTTGTCCTCACTTCTCTTAGCCCAAACTTCTCCCCACAAGGCAAACCAGAGATCCATCAAACACACTTTCTCCTAGTCTTGGCCTTGTGTCCTTCTTCCTCTCTAGGAGATGAAGAACCCAATAACATCCGCATTCAAGAAGATGAAACAAGGCATGAGTGGGAGCTCATCCCGACGCTCCTGCCAATCCGACGATACTTCCCAAGGAAGAAGAAGGGGAGGTTCTGCCCGATACACTTGGGAGAACGTCCAAATCAAAGAACACCCTCAGGAGGAGGAAGAAGTGCCAACGGAGGTACCTCATATCGGGGCATTTATGGTGCCCCCAATGAGAACTTATGATCGACAGAGCGGTCTCTGGTTTGACCAACCAGGGTACCAAAGGTATCTCTCTCTCCGGGATCGACCTTTCGAGCACACAAGGATATTGGATCCGAATCTTCTCTCCAAGGCAGGTATGACCAACGAATTTAACACTATCTTTTCCATGATTGGTTGGTCTGGCTTTTGGCAAATAGAAGAGTTTGGAATTGAGTTGCTCACTAAAGAATTCATATGCTCTCTCCAAGTCTCTAATGTTGGAATTTCCTTTCACATGTTTAATCAAAGCTTTAATCTATCTTGGAGTCATCTAAATGTTTCTCTTGGCTTTGATGATTCATGCTTGATTGATTTAGACCTTGACACACGTAGGTTTAACAAGAGAAAGTTTTGGTTCTCTATCTCTGCTCTTAATGATTGCTCAAATCCTAAACCTGAGGAAATTCACAATCCAACCCTTCGTTTTATACATCTTTGAATGAAATTGACTTTGTTTCCTGGAAGTAATGATGGCTTGATAAGTGGCATGGAATTAAAATTGCTTTATGCCATGATAAACAAAATGCAAATCTCTCTTGTAAAATGCTTAGTGGAATTTTGGCAAAGTTCAATTGAGAATAATGAATCTATTCAATTCACATCTTTAATTACTCGTCTTGCCGAGTCCATGAGCTTGCTAAATGGCACATACCCTTTTGTTTACATCTCTGCTCCTTTAGCTATGATCTCAGAAGAATATCTTACTTATGCTCAAATATTAAAAAGAGATGCCAATAGTGAACTTAAAATGATTTATAGTGGCCATACAATTGAGGTGCCTCTTCCAAATAGGCAACTTCGGTTGTATAGGACCCGTAAGCTAACCCTTGATTTAGATCAAGGCATTGGACAAAGAGGTTTTGCAGGATCAGACAGGAGAGCTCAGGAGGGGCTTTACTTTGTTCATCTTGAGCAAGGTGGTCCTTCCCGAGGAGCTATCGACGAGGAGGAAGACGATGCATCTTCCATGCACACTTCCAGTGGCATGCCTCCTCGACCATCACGTCTGCAACGAGCATGAGCATCCTTCTCGTCCACACGAGAAAGGGAGCATCGTGAGCTACGACAACAGTTCAGTCATCTCACCAACACCTTTGGTGAGCTGCGTGTTGAGCACGATGAGGCAGCACGCATCGTCCAGCAAACTGCCGAAGATATCCAAGCAATACAAGAAGAACAACATCGGCATTGGGACTTATGGCGGCAACAACATCCATATCCGCCACATTATTGAGCAAAAGATAAGCTTGGGGGAGGTTCCCTCCCCCACTAAGGTAAGTTTTTAATTTTAGCATTTATATTTATGCATTTCCTTGCTTATCTTTTGTCTTTGCATTTAAAAAAAATCTCGGCATATGATAAAATAAAATAAAAAGACTTTCTCTACTCTCACATGTTAAACAAAAATTAATATCTCCTATGGAAATGATGAAAAGTTGCTCTGTTAAATGTTTCTCTAGTACTCAGTTTACAACTTGGTATTTCTCTAAGTATGGATTACTTGGCTTAAAAAGAATTCATCACGAACCTGAAACTTTTGTGGGTTGCGAATACTGTAACTAAGTCTAAGTTGTTGTAAGACATGATATGACAAGATAAGAGCTGATATAATATTGTTCTAAGCAAGAATGATTATCGGAGTTTTATTTATTAAAATGATCAAAACACTTTTTGTTCCTCAATGGTGAAAATTCCTACCAAAGCCATACATGCTTTCTCATGATATAAGCTTTCTACATAAGCTGCTTGCTTTGTGTTGAGTTTGGTCAAGTTTTGTGACCCTTGTTGAGAGATTTATCATGCTCCCAAGATCAAGATCACGTACACGCCACATATACATGCTGCTTCTACACTGGAAGTACGCAGAAACATGCCTTACATTTCCACATAGTTCATACTCCATGCTCTAAGTAGAAAAACTCTCTCTAGTTGTTACTAGTATATGAGATATAGACTATGCAAAATTATGAAAAAACTTCAAGGGCATTCTAAAGTCCCAAATTTATGAGCATTCCAAAGCTCTCTCTTGAAAAAAAAATTATAGCTATGTCTCAAAATAATAAGTTCAGAAAGAGAGATCATCCACATATAGGAGTATTAATCTTCTGCCATGTTTCCACACACTTGCACATCTTGATCTAAGAGTATGACACTTCCCTCCTCGGATCCGGAATTTGACTTTACAATATATGCAAGGTAAGTTTGCTACATCTTTGATCCCTACCTATAGCTCCACATAAGCTTTAGAGATAGGAAGAAAGAAGGCAAACTTTGATAAGTGCCTTGGTGAGGAATCATACACCTTATGAGCGACTCGAGAGTACCATTTGAGGAATACTAAGTTTTCTTTTACAAAACCTTGCAAAACCTCCGATATGAAACTTGTGAAAGAATGAGAAAACTAGTGCTCAAGTCAAGTTGTTCTATCTCTCAACCTCTCAAGACAAAGGATAAAGCTATAAGCCCCATGAAGGACTAAGGTAATATGGGTGAGTCTTTATTGCTAAATTTTCCATTCAAAAGAGAAGTATGATTTTGTAACCTTAGTACTCTTGAAATAGGAAGCATAGTAGCAAATCCTGATCCATCGAGCTAAGTTTGATTGTTTGCTCGGGACGAGCAAAGGTTCAGCTTGGGGGATCTTGTTAGCACAAATTATGATAAACTTTTATATACTTAAAATGACGCCACCAACCTTAGGATCAGGGATAAACAAACACATCATGAGCATAGTTTATCAAATAACCTTAGTAGAGTGAATTGCTTAGGAGTCCCTTTACTCTTCTCGTTGTCCTCCCACCTAGCTAATCTATCTAGTCCGTTTTAAGTATCTTTTACCGTAGCTTCTTCATTCATCAACCCCTTCCTACCATATACATCGTTTACCCCTCTATACTAGTTGGTACTAAGTTGAGGTGCTCTCCAGGATCTCTCTCTAATTATTATTTCTAGCCCAGCTTCCCCTTGGGAAAATATAAATTATGATACCTTGGAATACTCCTAGGTGAAGTGCTACAACGGTATAATCTGTGTGCTTGCAGATTTATCCAATAGTCATAAGAAATACCAACAGCCGGCTCGGTGTGTAGTTGGACGAAGCCCTCGAGCCTAGTCGAGAATGCGATCAGCACTCGGGTCGTAGTCGCCGTTGACGGAGTCCCCCAGCGTGTTTGTGCCGCCCACTCTGTGAATCTTGTCGGCCAGATTACTGTAGTCATCTACTGTGGCTGCATAAGGATAACAAGTTTGTTTGCCCAGTCCCTGGGACTGTAGCGTTGTTGAAATCGCGAAGAAACAATTATTAGCCATAAATCGAGGAATTAACTATAAGTAAATATGTAAGGAGAAAGAAATAAATGTGCCAAAACAACCGGGCGGCCAGCGGCCCAAGTCATGGCGTAGAAAGTGGGCGTGGCGGTTCCTTATTTGGTCGTTGCGGTTTCCCAAAAACCCTCGAATGTGAGGCGTTGCGCCCCAAGGTATAAAAGGAAAACGGCGGCGGCGGCGATCTCTAAAGGAATACGAGGTTGCTACGCTAGCCGGAAAACAAAACTTTTCGACCTCATAAACCAGGATCTACTGCTAGTAATAGGTTACGGGATTACCACTAGATGCGCAGGTGTAGCGGAAGACGACTTGATGTAGTCGTGCGCATCGCAGCAGGCAGTGCAGTTGCGTGGTCGTCCGTCTCAACGTCCCCTTCGCGCGGTTCGTCCTTGTGCTCCAGATGCAGCACCTCCGAGGAATCCCACACGTGCAGGGAGGAAGCGTTGCGCCTTCGGACTGCTAGGTCCGCGAGGAGCAAAAGGCGCGAGCGTGGGGAGGCGACGGCGGCTGCCAAAAGGCGTGGATCAATATCGCCCCGCGCCACCCCTAGCTTATATAGGCGTCCTGACGAGCTCCCACGTTGGAGGCCCATTAGTAACCCTAAACCTAGTCTAATTCGGGTCCAACCCGAATTAGGCTTCCAGCCCTTTAAGCGTGCGACCCTATGGGCTCACGCATACATAGACATGGCCCAAGTACTCTTACTCGACCAATAGTTGATAGCGGCCTCTAGCAAGGCGTGTCAACTCCTATGCATACGCTATGATCATATCGGACGAACCACTATGACCATGTACAAGTTATTCCCTTTGCCACTCGATATATGGTTCAACTCGTGGGTTAACACTTAACCCAAGCACGGCCATGCATTTGTTGATCCAATAACATGAGTGATCCAGTGATATCTCTCTCATGAAGAGAGGGGCAAATTCCATCTTGATTGTCTATGTCTCACAGCATGTTTCCCGACCACCCAATGGCCACCTTTATAACTACCCAATAACGGAGTAGCGTTTGATAGTCCCTAAGTAGATCGTTTCACATCTTGAGTACATACCACAATCTCAGGTCTAAGGACATAACGTACATGACATGAATAGAGACTTTCTCTTGTTGGGTCAGTCCAACCTACATGTCTCACATGTGCCCACATTATTAGTTTGACATCTCCATGTCTATGACTTGTGAAACATAGCCATCAACTAATACATGTGCTGGTCTAATATTCATGTGTGCTCTTACAAGAATGCCGACCAGGGACAACTTTTAGAATAACCATTCAGGTAATTGAGTTCCACAAACAATTCACACAATCGTCAATCAATACTCGTTGTCTATAATGGATATTCATAGAACACTTTATTAATCATGGATACAATCGGAATATAATCATCTACATGATTAGCTCTAGGGCATATTCCTAACAGTCTCCCACTTGCACTAGAGTTAATCTCTTAGATGTCTAATCCCCATAGACCTCAAGTGTGCCTCATGCTTAGGCTGTGGAAGAGCCTTTGTCAAAGGATCTACAACATTCAAATCTGTATGTATCTTGCACATTTTGATCTCATCTCGACCGACGAACTCTCGAATAAGATGAAACTTCCGCAGTACATGTTTGTTCTTTTGGTGATTCCTTGGCTCCTTAGTCTGCGCTATCGCCCCATTGTTGTCACAATGTATATTCAATGGGCCGGACGCATTTGGAAACACACCAAGTTCAATGAGGAACCTCCTCATCCAAACACCTTCCTTTGCAGCAACAGAAGCTGCAATGTACTTGGCTTCTGTTGTAGAATCAGTCACTGTCTCCTGCTTGGAACTTTTCCAACTTACAGCACCACCATTTATTGTGAACACAAAACCTGATTGAGACTGTGAATCATCTATGTCAGTTTGGAAGCTAGCATCGGTGTAACCATTTACAACGAGCTCCTCATTACCTCCATAGATTAGGAACACATCTTTAGTCCTTCTCAAGTACTTAAGAATGTTTTTAACAAGCGTCCAGTGACTCTCACCTGGATTGGCTTGGTACCTGCTCGCAACACTTAGAGCATATGAGACATCTGGGCGAGTACATATCATGGTATACATGATGGAACCAACTGCCGAAGCGTATGGAACCTTACTCATTCGTTTCCGCTCATCAGCTGTCGAAGGACACTGCTTCTCGCTGAAACGTATACCATGTGACATAGGCAAGAACCCTTTCTTGGATTGTTCCATGTTGAACCGTTTCAACACCTTGTCAATATATGTCTCTTGACTTAATCCTATAAGCCTCTTTGATCTATCTCTATAGATTTTGATGCCCAAAATGTATGTTGCTTCTCCTAAATCCTTCATAGAAAAACTATTATTCAGTGAAGTCTTTACAGATTGCAACATAGGAATGTCATTCCCAATCAATAGTATGTCATCCACATACAAGATTAGAAATACAACAGCGCTCCCATTTCCTTCTTGTAAACACAAGGTTCTTCTTCATTTTGACGAAAGCCAAACCCTTTGATCACTTCATTAAAACGAATGTTCCAACTCCGAGATGCTTGCTTCAACCCATAAATGGATTTCTGTAGCTTGCATATTTTTCTAGCATTATTAGGATCAACAAAACCTTCGAGTTGTATCATATACACGTCCTCCTCCAAATTTCCATTTAGAAAGGTTGTTTTAACATCCATCTGCCAAATCTCATAATCGAAATAAGCAGCAATTGCTAGAATGATCCGGATAGATTTAAGCATCGCTACTGGCGAGAATGTCTCGTCGTAGTCAACTCCTTGAACTTGCCGAAAACCCTTTGCAACAAGTCGAGCTTTATAGACGTGAACATTTCCATCCATATCCTTTTTCTTTTTATAGACCCATTTGCACTCAATAGGTTTAACCCCATCAGGCGGGTCAACCAAGTTCCAAACTTGATTGTCTCCCATGGAATCTATCTCGGATCTCATGGCACTTTGCCATTTCTCGGAATCTGGGTCCATCATTGCTTCCGCGTACGTTGCAGGTTCGTCATCGTCTAACAACAACACTTCCCCACGTGCCTCATGGATTCTTGCTGACCTTCGTGGTTGTGGTGGTGTTTCTCTTGCCACAGGTATCTCAACTTGTTCTGCTACATTAGCATCACTCGTAGAGTTATCTCCTATTGGCTCATCTTGAACTTCTTCAAGATACACCTTTTCTACACTTTTCTCTTTGTTGAGAAACTCTTTCTCTAAGAAAACACCATTCCGAGCAACAAACACTTTGCCCTCTGATCGGTTGTAGAAGTAATACCCTAAAGTTTCCTTTGGATATCCCACGAAAAAGCATTTGTCCGACTTGGGTGTAAGTTTATCTGACATAAGTCGTTTGACATAAACTTCACAACCCCAAATCTTAAGAAAAGACAAACTGGGACTCTTACCAGTACATATCTCATATGGTGTCTTGACTACGGACTTAGACGGTACCCTATTCAATGTGAAAGCGGCTGTTTCTAGAGTGTATCCCCAAAATGAGAGTGGTAGGTCTGACTGGCTCATCATAGACCGAACCATGTCCAACAAAGTCCGATTACGTCGCTCGGACACGTCGTTTCTCTGAGGCATTCCAGGTGGCGTAAGCTGTGGAACAATTCCGCAACTCTTTAGATGATTGCTAAACTCATGGCTCAAATATTCGCCTCCTCGATCAGATTGCAAGGCTTTAATTTTCTTGCCACATTGATTCTCTACTTCATTCTGAAATTCTTTGAACTTTTCAAATGTTTCAGACTTATGCTTCATTAGGTAGACATATCCATATCTACTAAAGTCATTAGTAAAAGTTATGAAGTATTGAAATCCACCTCTTGCTGTCGTGCTCATTGGTCCACATACATCAGTATGTACGAGTTCCAACAAGTCAGACGTCCTCTCAGGAAATCCTTTGAATGGCGCCTTGGTCATCTTGCCTAGTAGGCAAGCCTCACATGTCTCGTATGATTCAAAATCAAACGAAGCTAGAAGACCATCATCATGGAGCCTCTTCATGCGATTCTCACTTATATGACCCAAACGACAATGCCACATATATGTAGAACTTAACTCATTAAGCCGAGGCCTTTTAGCATTAACATTACAGATAGGTGTATCATCAAGATTTAAAATAAACAATCCATTCACAATGGATGCAAAAGCCAAAACATGTCATTCTTTGAGATCACACAACCATTGTCTTTACTCGCAAATGAATAACCATCCTTCATCAAACATGAAGGTGACACAATGTTTCGACTTAAACTAGGAACAAAATAACAATTATTCAACTCCATGATAAATCCTGACGGGAGGTGAAGTTGCATCGTCCCAACGCTCAACGCAGCAACTCTTGCATTGTTGCCCACGCGGAAATCAACTTCACCTCTTCTCGTGCTTCTACTTCTTACCATTCCCTGCATCGTATTGCAAATATGAGCAACCGATCCGGTATCAAATACCCAGGAGTTAATGTAAGAATCAGCGAGAAAAATATCTGTAACATAAACGACAAGTGTACAAGCAGCGGGAGTACCTTTACTACCGCCATCATTCTTTAAGGACTCCAAGTACAGCTTGCAGTTTCTCTTCCACTGACCTTTCCCCTTACAATGAAAGCATATTGCTTCAGCAGCTGGTCCATTGGCAGGAGGAGGGTTTGGCTTAGAGATCTCATCTTTAGCCTTCGCCTTCTTCTTCCACCCAGCCTTCCTTTTAAAGTTAGGCTTGTTTTGGGCCACCATCACATGGCTACTGCCTGATGCCTTCTTGATATCAGCTTCTGTTGTTTTAAGCATGCCACACAATTCATTCAAGCCCTTCTCCGCCCCATGCATATGGTAGTTCGAGATGAAGTTTCCATAACTAGGTGGAAGAGACGCAAGAATGAAATCAGTTGCCAACTCTTGGCCAATTGCGAAGCCTAGCTTCTCCAACCTCTGAGTGTAACCAACCATCTTGATTACATGTGGCCCTATAGGTGCGCCCTCAGCCAGCTTGGTTTCTGCAAGCGCCTTAGAGACATTGAACCTTTCAGTCCGCGCTTGAGTTTGGAACATATCTTCAAGCGCCACGATCATATCGTTCGCTGAATGATTGTTGTCGAACTGCATCTGTAGATCAGGTTCCATACAAGCAAGCATGAGGCAACTCACTTCAAGATCAGCATCACATGCTTTCTTGTAAGCGGTTTTCTCTGCAGTAGGTGCATTATCATCAGGTTCATCTGGTAATGGGGTGTCTAGAATATCTTCCTTTTTCTCAGCCCTGAGAACAATTATCAGGTTGCGGATCCAATCCGCATAATTTGTTCCATTCAACTTATCTTTCTCAAGAATTGATCGCAAAGTAAATGGTTGATTACTGGGATCCATCTACAACAAAAGTAATGCAAAATACTAAGACAATGTATCCATGAAGGAGTAAGTTATATCAAAATAAAACATACTCCCACTAAAATCAATATCCCTCAATTGATACTTAGTGATTCAAGACCCACAACTAACAAGTCAACTAGTGAGCTTTAGCATCACCGCTAGAAGACATGGTAGATCGGTAAGCAACACTTTGCTAATCATATCACATATGACTCTTGTTGCTGGGCAGCATCTCTATGCTACGCTCAACCTCCCCATGCTTCAAGGTCCCTAACCGTTAGGATAACCTTGTTCAAGTAACCAAACCTTCTGCTTGTAAGTGTCCGACACGAACTTGTCTAGTCAAGGAAAATCAGTGGCACCCTAATTTCATAGACCCACCACCAATCGTACAATACACGTGACAGTGCAAGGTTTGGGGAAGCATTCAACTTAAACATTGCTGAGGGATCATTCTACTTTACTATCATATTCATGTAGACAAAACATAATAGCGAACAACAAAAGTAGAACAAAATGAGAATCACATTCACACATAGTGACTTGGTATGGCCCTTTAAATAATGGTGATCTCCATCTCCATCATCTTGCCCATCATGGTGATCTTCATCTCCATGATCCACGTGTGACATCCTTCTTGTGATAAGTCCTCCAAGAACTATCTTACCGCAAGCTATACTAATTACATAGTCGCAAGATCACAAGATGGCACGCAGGCCAATACATCAAAAGACAACACATATGGCTCCAGCCGTGTTGCTTACATGTCACGCAGGGCATGAAAATTACATACAATCACATAGGCCATACCAACCACATCAACTCCTGCAAAAACAAGTTAGGCGTAGAACAATTCTAGGCGCTATGACAGATAGCAACGGCGCCCTGAACACCAAGCGGGATTACATAGATCGCATCTATGGAATCACTATGCAAATCTCATCAGACTGATCTCATCAGCTAAAAATTGACTGGGATTACATAGATCGCATCTACATAGATCGCATCTACTCCCGACGCGCATCACATGCGCCCGGCTTCTGACCTAGGTTTCAATTCGATCAATCTAATTGATCTCCAACTCACCCTGACTGGATTTACTTGTATCTGTTAACTCGGATGGCGGAATTCCGACCGGTACGAGTAGGTTGATGCAATACCATCGCAGCAAGACATGAACCAAAGTCTGAGATTCATCATAAAACCCGCATATCACCATATGCTAAGATATGAACCTATAACGAGGCAGTAACAGCTCTGATACCACTAAAGGAATACGAGGTTGCTACGCTAGCCGGAAAACAAAACTTTTCGACCTCATAAACCAGGATCTACTGCTAGTTACAGGTTACGGGATTACCACTAGACGCGCAGGTGTAGCGGAAGACGACTTGATGTAGTTGTGCGCGTCGCAGCAGGCAGTGCAGTTGCGTGGTCGTCCGTCTCAACGTCCCCTTCGCGCAGTTCGTCCTTGTGCTCCAGATGCAGCACCTCCGAGGAATCCCACACGTGCAGGGAGGAAGCGTTGCGCCTCCGGACTGCTAGGTCCGCGAGGAGCAAAAGGCGCGAGCGTGGGGAGGCGACGGCGGCTGCCAAAAGGCGTGGATCAATATCGCCCGCGCCCACCCCTTGCTTATATAGGCGTCCTGACGAGCTCCCACGTTGGAGGCCCATTAGTAACCCTAAACCTAGTCTAATTCGGGTCCAACCCGAATTAGGCTTCCAGCCCTTTAAGCGTGCGACCCTATGGGCTCACGCATACATAGACATGGCCCAAGTACTCTTACTCGACCAATAGTTGATAGCGGCCTCTAGCAAGGCGTGTCAACTCCTATGCATACGCTATGATCATATCGGACGAACCACTATGACCATGTACAAGTTATTCCCTTTGCCACTCGATATATGGTTCAACTCGTGGGTTAACACTTAACCCAAGCACGGCCATGCATTTGTTGATCCAATCACATGAGTGATCCAGTGATATCTCTCTCATGAAGAGAGGGGCAAATTCCATCTTGATTGTGTATGTCTCACAGCATGTTTCCCGACCACCCAATGACCACCTTTATAACTACCCAATAACGGAGTAGCGTTTGATAGTCCCTAAGTAGATCATTTCACATCTTGAGTACATACCACAATCTCAGGTCTAAGGACATAACGTACATGACATGAATAGAGACTTTCTCTTGTTGGGTCAGTCCAGCCTACATGTCTCACATGTGCCCACATTATTAGTTTGACATCTCCATGTCTGTGACTTGTGAAACATAGCCATCAACTAATACATGTGGTGGTCTAATATTCAAGTGTGCTCTTACAAGAATGCCGACCAGGGACAACTTTTAGAATAACCATTCAGGTAATTGAGTTCCACAAACAATTCACACAATCGTCAATCAATACTCCTTGTCTATAATGGATATTCATAGAACACTTTATTAATCATGGATACAATCGGAATATAATCATCTACATGATTAGCTCTAGGGCATATTCCTAACAATCTCCACATCTCCGTTTCCCTTTGAAGTGTCTTGCGTTCCCCGATCCACTTTTCTCCTGCTCTGTGATCCACTTCAATCTTAGTTCTTTGCCGTCTTATCCTGCCGTTGGCTCCTCGGAAGAGGCCGAATACTCGCTCATCGGTGAAGAAGGGGGGAAAGACTTCAAGGATGATGGATGTGCTTCCAGATTGGACCAAGTATTGGGCCAGATGAACTTTTAAGGAGGAGGATATTCAGCTTCTTGTTACCGCTGGTATTCTTCAGGATAAGTCCATTGTGGATTAGAGGCCGACGATCGGTGAGGAGTTCCCGACCCCTAACACTGGTGAGCTTGTTGTCTTTGAGCCTTTCTTCTGGCGTGGATTCGGGGTTCCTGTTCACCCCTTTCTCCGCAGTCTCCTGGAGTTTTACAAGATTGCATTGTGCAACCTCCATCCCAACTTGATATTGCACATCGCAGTTTTTGTGCATTTCTGTGAAGCATATTTGGGGATCGAGCCGCATTTCGAGTTATTTCATTATTTCTTCCGTCTTAAGCCGAATGGGACCACCACATCCCGAGTTGTTGGTTCTGTATATCTTCAGCTCCAAGAGGGTATGGCGGATGTGTATCTTGCTACTCCATTGCCTTCGAAGGTAGCGGAATACAAGTCTCGCTGGTTCTACATCCCCCAGGAGGAACCATATGCACGTGGTGACCCGTCAGACATCCTGGTGTCGCAACCTAGCTGGTCAGCGACCCCTTCGCATGCGGCGATGGAGAAAGTGAAGGATCTGCTTTCATTAATGGACCGGTCGTCGCTTGATGGTGTTTCGGTTGGATGGAATTTTGTGATCAGGCGTTGTCAGCCTTGTAAGAACAGGGTTGATCCTGCCTTTCTTTACACTGGTCGTGGTGACCCAACCCGCAAAACGCCCAAAACGTTGGAGCAAGAAGCATTTGATCGTGTTGCTACAATCTTTGATCTTTCTTTGCCCTATATGAAGAATCCACGTGATGCATTTCGTGTTGGGCTACCGCCACCATCGGTGAGTTTTGATTTTGCTTTTGTAGCGATCATCAAACTTTTGGGCTTTTGGTGGGTTTACTCAAATCTTCTTGGTCAGGATCGTGTCGTCTTCGTTTCTCAAGTTCCGTCAATGGAATGGCCTCTCGGTGTTGATCAGACAAGGAGTATTGAAGATATACTGGGTGGAGGTGGTCGCGAATCTTCTGGCGAGCGGGTAGTTAGTGAGCCCCTGGATAAGAAACGCCGAGTACATAGTGATCGAGTCGGGAAGCGCCCAGCTGACCTGCTCCGTAAGAAGGTGAAGCCGTCAGTTGGGACCGGGGGCAAGTTTGTTATCAACGAGGGCGCCACTCATTCTAAGTCATCAATATCTGATTCATCTGACGATGGGTCGGACGGGGATGATACGCCGGTCGTGACCCTGGATGGAGAAGGGTGTTCTGGCACAGGCACCAAGGCGGCTGTCAGGAATTCCTTTGGAGTGGAGCATTCTTGTGCGTCGTTGGAGCATCCGCCTATGGGTGTTCCATCAAGCTATGCGGGAGAAGTTCCGGGCCGGAGGTTCGTGAGGGCTTGTCGGAAGTCGTCCCTGTAAGTGCTTCATTTTTGTTTGAGTCTTGATCGCCTTTGTCGATTTGCTTATGATGTTGTTTTGGGTAGGGTACCGGATTCTGAGGATCCGCTGGCGTCTCATGGTAATAAATCGGACATCGCCGGGGGAGCACTTGTTGAGATTGGCTCGGAGAGACATGGCGCCCATATGCCTGCTGATTCCTCAACTTGTGAAGGGGATCCTGCTGCGAGTGAAGGGACGGCGTTTGTTGATGGTGCTTCTAGCTCTGCGGCTGAAGATGCAGAACCGGTTTGTGGTGCTATGCCGAATCTGTTAGCATTCTCGGCGCCGGATCCTAGGCCGGAGAAGAGGAAGAGGTCGGCAGTGCTGCCGGAGGAGCCGAAGGTAGTGGAGGAGATTCCTCGTACAAAAGACGAGTCGAAACCGGCGCCAGTCCGTACTTTCCGCCGTGACGGTGAGGACTTTGTCGTTGTCGAGGATGACGAGGCCGAAGAGGAAGCGGCTGTCTTTCTTAATGATGCTAGCGATCTATTCAGGCGAATCAAGGTAGGTTCGGACCCTCGGCTACTTATACCTTGTCTCTGTGCCTCCTTTGTTGAACAGTTTCTGTGTCGTCGTAGGGACTTTTTAGTCCGGAAGGGAGCGTAAGATGATGGTCGACCAGCTTGCGAAACTAACTGCTGAGAACGAGCGTCTGCGTTGTGACGTTGCTCGCGTCGAGCGTCAGTTTGCGGGACTGGAGAAAAGCTTGGAGTCTGCAAACCAGCGTGCCCAAGTGCTGCGAGCCACTGTCCAAGATCGGGAGCGTGAAATCACAGAACTGCAGTCGCATGTTGAGAAGGTCGACGAGCTTGCCGCTCGTAAGTCTTTGTTTTTCTTTGTTTGTAAAAACTTGTTGCCTCATCCTTGTGGTAACATTTCTTGGTTATTGTGTAGAGCTGCTCGATGCTGAAGAAGCGAAATGTCTTGCGGAGGAGAAAGCATGTGCTGCCGAACGAGAAAGTTACAAGATGCGAGCAATGCACGAAGGTAGTGCTTTACTACCTGTCGCTTTGATTGTATGGTCCCCTTACTTGGTATTTGTTGTTTCCGCAGCTTACCGGGGCAATGTTCGTCTTCAATTTGCAGACCTACAGGCGAAAGTGGATTCTTATTATGATAACTTCTGGTCGCTGGCGCGGGAGATCACCCCTGTGGTGGGGTGCGTTGACGGTCGGGCGCTTATTCCCGAGCCTGCTGGCCAAGCGACCATGGAGGATGTGTTAACAAGGGTTCGCGGCCTGTGGGGCAGACTTCGTTCATTTATGACTTCAGCGGCGCGGAGTGTGGCTGCTCATGGCCTGGCTATGTTGCAATCTCATTGTCCGAAGCTGGAACTTGGTCGTGTGGAGACCAGGTTCGCATCAGGGACGTCGGATGAGGATGCGGATCGTCTCAAGGCGAATGCTGATCGTGTCGCGGAGATTGTAGCTAAGGATGTTGATTTGTTTGCTGCTGGACAGGAGTAGTTTGTATCCCAGATACAAGAATTCAGACGTGTAAGTGAAAACTACAAAGTTGTAAAATATCCGGGCGGTGAGCTTTTGTTTCACTTGTATGTCCTGTTGTGCCAGCTAAGTCGTGAGCCGGAGCGATGAATCGTTTGGCCCTGGGTTCCCTATGGCCCGGATCGTAGAGCCCAGAGCTACTGAACGCGTAGGTGCCACGGGGATTACCAGGGGGGTAGGCTGCTAGCAACCCGTTGCGCAGAGGGCGAACAGCTCATGCACGCTTAGGGTGATGCTAGGGACAGAACCTTTTTCCGAGGGGCTCGATCGTGGCGTGACTAGGGCCTGTGGAGACCGTTCCTGCAGACGCCGGGCGCAAAGCCATGCTGCTTGTAGAGTCGTCGACCGTGCCGTGGTCGTATACAGATTCTGGGCGCATATCCTCATGGCCTTCAACATAGGTGATGTTTCTCGGTTGTTGGAGATACATCATATGAGAGGTCTATCAATATGATCATAGCATATAGGGTAGCTACTTCTATGCGCTATGAAATTGATAGACCAGATTTGAAGGTTTCCGGTTATGGCTAGACTATTTAGAGAACGTCGTAATGCATTTGGAGAGGTCGACAAACACTGTGGGAGTGTTTTGGAGAGGTCGTCGAGTTCCGTATGCGTTTTGCAGGAGTCGTCGAACGCCGTCGGCGTTTTGCAGAAGTCGAATTGTATATGGGGTATAACGAAAAACATATCACTTTATTTATTTATTGGGGGTAGAAAGTACAAACTTCATTGAACCGCTTCAAGTATCTGGACTATTTGTATTGCAGGGATCATAAGCCTTCACGTGTAGTTGCGAGAGGGGTCGACGCCGATGATTGATACTTGCGTTTCCTTTGACCTCTTGGCGGTAGGGTTGTCATTGGTGCTGGAGCTGTATTTGTCGTGGGGACGGGGCCTCCCGACGGCGTTTATTGTTTGTTGTTCACACTCATATGCGACTTTTAGGTCGGTGCGGAGGCTAAGGATGCCTTGCTGTGTTGGGATCTTCAGCACCATGTAGGTGTAGTGCGGTACTGCCATGAGCTTTGCGAGTGCCGGACGACCAAGGATCTCATGGTAGGCTATTTGGAAGTCAGCAATGATGAAGTTGATGTTCTCGACCCGGAAGTGGTTTTGGTCGCCGAATTGTACGGGGAGTGTAATTTGTCCTACTGGTGTGGATGCCTTGTCTGGGATGATACCCCAGAAAGGAAAATTCGCCGGTAGGAGGTCCTTCTTTGAGTAATCGAGCTGGTGGAATGCGTCGGCGAAGATGATATTTAATGCGCTGCCGCCACCGACTAGTACCTTCCTGAAGCGGCGCGTGGCGATGGTTGGATCGATGATGAGTGGAAAACGGCCAGGGTACCTGTAGTCCGTCCACTCGTCTTCCCCGGAGAAACTAGTAGGCTGCTCCGAGCAGTCTAGGTAGCGAGCGTTGGCCGAATCATCTCGGTTGGCGGCAACTGAGTAAATGTCTTTGCGAACTTGGCGACCTCGCCTTTCTCCTTTAATGACCATGCTACCCCCGAAGATGGATTACGTCGTTGAAAGTGGTCGGAACTTTGGTGCTGGTGGCTCTTGGTCTTCACCCTTGTCGGAGTCGTATTTTTTTGCTCCCTTGTCGCTTCTTCCCTTCACCACTGACTCAAGGAGTTCACAGTTGCGCATGGAGCGCTTGGAGTTCTTGTGTATGGGGCAGGGGTCGTCAAGGATCTTCTCGTAACTAGCGTCGTAGTTCATCTTTGGTCTGTCATCTGCGTTGGCGACATGGCGGTTGTCTCGCCTGTAGTCGTACTTCTGCGGGTAATGCTCGGAGCTGCCCGACCGGTGGTCCCGGTGATCACCGGCCCTTCCATCGCTATGGTAGTCTGGTCGGCGGTCCCTGTCACTCTCACGTTCCGGGAGACGGGAGTAACATCGCCTGTTCTCCCTGGCATTGTCTTGGTTGGTGTGGGGATTCGCAATTGCCGTGGGCTCTTCTATGGTTATTGAGCTCTTCCGTGCCAACTTGTTTATGAACTCGTCGGTCGGAAGAGCGTTGGAGAAGATGGGGATGGCCTCCGTCTCGTTGTCGCGGGGGGCGACGCTGTCTGCGGAGATTTGAAAAATTAACCCTCCGAAGCCCGGAGGAAAGTCCGGTAAACTGCTGGTCGATCCGGAGGAATCGACGATCTCTGTTCCTGCGGCGGTAGCTAAACCCGATGAGATCATGCCGTCGAGGAACACTGCCTGGTCGGAGTTACTGGGGGACCGCAGAGATGACGACGGTGTTCACGATCGGAGCTGCGGGGATCTGGTCGGAGACCGATCGGTACATTTGGCGCTGGAAAGCGGCGGCCTGATTACTGAGCCCATAAGGCATTGTTGGAGAGGAGCGGGCGTCCCTGGTCGTTGTGGCCATCGTCTTCGGCGGGGACCGGCGGTGGCGGGGGTCGGCGGCCGTGGTGGCCGGAGAGTTGGCGTCGTGCCACCTGTACGAGGTCGATACAATCCATGATACCGCTGCTGGAGCGATTGATGGCGTCGACCAGGTCGTCGATGCCGATCTTCTTTCGCGGGTGGTGTATCGGCGCAGCGGAGCGACGCACGGACGGCGGCGCATCTACGCCGCGTGGAGTAGATCCAACGGTCCAGGACATAGATCCGATCTAGAGCACGGTGCCGGTCGCCGGTAAGACCATCGAATCCGGAAAAGTAACCGCTTGACGAGCCATGAAGTCGATGCACACACCCCCTACCTGGCGCGCCAACTGTCGACGAAATATGCATCGCAGTCTACCTAGGGGGTACCCTACAGTAGTAGATTGTAGGCGGAGGTGTGGCGACGGTGATCAAGCGTAACACAGAGAGCGTAGACACGACGATTTATACAGGTTCAGGCTGGCAAATCGTCGTAATACCCTACGTCCTGTGTTTTGGTGGCTGGATTGATCCTACGTATCAAGTTACAAGATCTGTAGATGATCTGAGAGAGGTTGTGAGAGAGTTTTCGAGGGGGTTCCCTGCTCGCCTTATATAGCTGGGGAGCAGGGTTACAATTTCCATATCCTAACAGATTACGATCGGTTCCCTATGGCAAGAGATCCGAGTCTATCTACTAAGATCTTCCTTGGCGATCAAGACTTTTTCGGAGTCCTTGGCGAGCACGGCGAGCTGGTCGCGTGCCGCAAGGCCTCGCGGGTTGGGTCGTCTCCTGGTCGGCAGGCCCATAAGATCCCTAGGGATATGCCGATGTAATATCCCCAACAGTTTCCATATCATACTCCCATATATGTATATGTATATGTATATGTATATGTATATACACATATGCATATTAGTCCGGCTTAAGTTCCTAGCTTCCTTCTGATCGTTTCTATTGAATTTCTGACCATATTGGTTCGTTTCTGTACGTCTCGGTTAACCATATATACATTAACCGAGGCGGGCTAATTAACTAATCGCCCTGGTTAGTCATACATTAAAACAAATGCCTTACATAACCGCCTTGGTTAATGAGTTTAACGGAGTAGGTTATGTTAGGCCTACCACCTCGGTTAATAGGTTAATAGAGACATTTGTCATAGCATAACCACCTTCGTTAATGTATGGATAACAGATAAGGCGGTTATCTTATGTTGTCCCCTTGGTTAACCTATTAACCAAAGCGGTTGTTGGGCTGGCAGCCGATCTCAAACGACTCAAAAAAAAATTATAGTATTGTCTGTTTCTTATTGTCGAACCTGATCCCATTTGTACCAAAAAATATAGAAACTAAAATAGAAACATGGTTTTTCAATCCGTTTTTGTCCGTTTTAATATGTTATATAGAAGTCCTTCAGGCCATCAGTTAGATATATGTAGGTGTATCTTATTTGTTTACTTGTTTTTCTTGTATTATTGTTTATTTGTTTATTATTAATTTATTAATTACGGTGATAGACTATTCCAAATCTTTCTATTTTTAATTTTTGTTTTCTTTTCCATGATAGATTTTTTTCTAAAAGCATTCCCGGGCGCTAGAAAAATTAGTTAATGGTCCCTTGTTATGTTGCTTATCTACAGGCCTTTAAAATTATAGAGAGCCATGCGCTCGTGGCATGAGCCTAACAATGTTGTTTATCATATCATTTATTTCTAGTTTTTCTGACAGTATAGGCTAGAGATAATTGTTTCTATAGTAGGTTAGAGTACTTATCCACAACTGAGTATTTAATAGGTTCGTTGGTACAATCTGCTCTCCCCATCGTGTCTTACACTTAACACGTGAGGTCTAATACTTACACGACTTGGATGGATAGTACTTAAAAGGGATATGCAACTTTCTGGTTGATTATTTTTTAATTTAAAATCATTTAACGTTTTTAGTTTTTTTTAGATTTAGTTTTTTATTATTTCAAAGTATCTCTGATGGAGAAAATGTCTAAACTTTAAACTAAAGTGTACTTACTTCATAACCTTTTCATTTAAAATCATTTTAAACTTAAAAATGAATTTTAAGATTAATTGAGATATATATTTAATTATTTTTTCAAATAACCTAGGATAGAAAATCTAAACCACTACGCCAACATTCTTTTTTTTTGTGACGGGCGCTTTCCATTTACCGCAGCGGGCAAACACGTCCGCTATGGTGGCAAGGTCACGGTAAATCGTGGTGCCACCGCAGCGGACGCTAGTGCCCGCTTTAGTAAATCCATTTACCGTAGCGGACACATTAGAACGTCTGTTACGGTAAATAATTTTGGAAAAACAAAAATAATAGAATAACCTAGGACAGGCCCAGTGAGCCCATCTCGGGACCGCCGAGCCCATCCAGGCGGGCTGCGCCGCCGCCGCCGTCGTCGATCTAGGTCTCGCACCACCGTGCTTGCCGTGACGCGAGTGGTAGCGGGCTCCCGCGCGCCGCTGTCATTGTGGGCTCCCGCGTGCCGCCGCCGCTGCTGTCGCGCCGCTGTCGTTTTGCGCTCTCCCGTGCTGCCGCACCGCCGCCCGCTCTGCGTGCGCAGCCGCTGCGCCCTATGGCATTGCCACCACGGCATAGCTGCAGGTGGCACGGTCCAGTACACGAACATCCGGCCTACAGCAGAACAAGCAAGAGTGTCATCGTCAGCAGCTAGCAATGGATGGATGGATTCGACAGCGTCACGCAGGTAGGTACCGTAGAGCGCGATCCACTTGCGGTGGTGCGGCTGCACCATGGGGTGAAGTCGTGGTCGCCGACATCCAGCGTGACGGGCGGCTCCGCGCACGCCGAGGTTCCTGGTGAGGAAGCGGTAGGTTGGGCCGCGCACGTCCTGTTGAAAGGTCTAGGAAAGGCTAAAGGGCTGAATAGACTATTTAAATTTCTACAACAACACTTAGACAAACTTATTAGAATAAAACACGGCGAAAAGTAAGTTTGCGCTAGCACTACGGTTAGGCAAGCCACCTACCAATTCTAGTTACTACCAAGATAACAACTAGAGCACACAAACTAGCTAGCAACTTAGAAAGCTCTAAATAAGGCTACACAAGCTGAAAAGCTAAGCTACTTTACTTGCAAGAATGTAAAGAATGTAGTGCAAGAGCTAGAGTAGGAGTGGTTTAACCGCCCCAAATTTTCAGAATTTAGCTTTTTTTTGAAATATTTTTACATTTGGATCCCTGGAGAAACTAATTGCAGATTTGAACCCTGGGGTCAGCGCCATGCCCCACGGCGCCGAGGTAACACAGCTCGGCGCCGTGGGAACCAACGTGACAGCCGACGTGGCAGGAAGGTCGGCGCCGCGGAGCACGACGCCGAGCTCGGAGCCATAGATAACGGCGCCGAGTTATGAAATACAGAAACACATGTGCAGTTCAGTTGGTCGAGGCTTGAAGTGTTGAGCCTTTGGTCGTGGGTTTGAACCTAGATCTATACATTTTGCTATGTTTTTAAGCAATATTTTTTATAGAATACATTTTGTTTATAATTATGAATTAATTTTAATTATAAGTAAGTATAATATTTTTATATGATGTATTTATTTAATTATAATTATGGAGTAACTATTTATTTATTTATTAGTTTATATATCTAGCCTTTGTAAATAGAACAAGTAATATTTGTTTCTAGTTTTCTTCAAAACCACATGTGTAGTTTAGTTGGTCAAGGCATGTGGTGTTTTAGCCTTTGGTCGTGGGTTCAAAGTATTGAATCAACACAATTTTTACTATTTTTTTATAATTTGTTTTTATTTAATTTCAAAATAAGAATTATTTAATTTATTTTTAGAAGCTCTTGAAACATTCCGTTTTATAATTTATTTTTTATTTGATGTTTGAAACAATGAGTTTGGTTGTTCTAATGCTTTGATTTTGAAATAACTTTTTATCCATCAATAAATTTTAGTCGAGATATATAAACTAATAAATAAATAAATAAATAAATAAATAGTTACTCCATAATTATAATTAAATAAATACATCATATAAAAATATTATACTTACTTATAATTAAAATTAATTCATAATTATAAACAAAATGTATTCTATAAAAAATATTGCTTAAAAACATAGCAAAATGTATAGATCTATGTTCGAACCCACGACCAAAGGTTCAACACCTGAAGCCTCGACCAACTCAACTGCACATGTGTTTTTGTATTACATAGCTCGGCGCCGTGATCTATGGCGCCGAGCTCGGCGCTATGCTCCGCGGCGCCGACCTTCCTGCCACGTCGGTTTGGGTCGCAAAGCTCGGCGCCGTGGGACATGGCGCCGAGCTGTGTTACCTCGGCGCCATGGACCACGGCGCCGACCCCCTGGGTCCATTTCTGGGAATAGTTCCTCCAGGGGTCCAAACGTGAAAATAATTCAAAAAAAGGGCTAAATTGTAAAAATTTGGGTTATACCGCCACGGAGAGAAGAGCCAATAGATAACCAATCAATTAATCACAAGATAGATCCTCGGTAGAGAGACAATGAGACACAATATTTTTTACCGAGGTTCACTTGTTTACCAACAAGTTATTCCTCGTTGTAGCGATACACCTACTTGGAGATTCACGCGCTAATTGGCATCACACACGAAACCCGTCACCGGGTGCCGCAAAACCAACACAAGATATGGATCCACAAGCTACGCGCAATCCACTAGAGATATCTTTTGCGAACTCCCACGAGGAAGGTTCAAGAACCCCTTACAATCCACCGATCGGAGCCGGAGACAATCACCTTCCTCCGTTCAACGATCCTCATCACACCAAGACGTCTAGGAGTTGGCAAACTCCAAGAATAACAAGCGCTCCCGCGATGACGACGACCACCAAGTACCACTAGTATACAATCAATGGAGTAATACGCTTGGTTCACTCAATCTCTCATGAAATGATCAATTATGTCAAGATGATGAGTGGGTGGAGCAATCTCAAGCAAGCACAAGTGTGTAAGTGAAATAGGAGTGCAAGAGAGTGCTCCTTTGGCTGGCCAAACACAAATATATACTATCTCCCTCAAAGAACTAGCCATTTTAGCCCCCAAAACACAGTCTCTACGTCCACTCCGGACGCTGTTTTCACAGGGAGTCCGGACCATCAGCCGCGTCCGGACCCTTCACCAGCCGAGAGCCAATCTCTCTGTTAACCACTCCGGACGCTGCCTTCGGACGCGTGTAGAGCGCCGTCCGGACCAATGCGTATGCGTCTGGTCGAGCCCCCGTTCAAACTCGCTCATTCGCACCTCTGCCTCTGCCTGACACCTGTCTCCGGACGCACGAAGCAGTCCGGGTCCGGACCCGCAACAGTAGTACTGTCCGGACCTCATGCAGAGAGGTTCCAGTAAGCCTCTTCCCTCCGGACAATTGTCCGGACACCAAACCCCGTCCGGACATCACTTCCTGAAACAACAGAGAGGGTCAAGACTCCTGACGCATGTCCGGAGCGCCACGTCCGGACTCCTGCTCACAGCCAAGCCAGCTAGGGTCTGCCTCCGGACTCATCGTTGATGGTCCGGACTCGACCAAATCCTAGCGTCCGGACCTTAGTCCGAACCTCTTCTTCTATCCAAAACACTTCTCCAACTTCTTCCAAGTTTCCAAGGGCTAACACTAAGTGATCACAATACTTGTGGACGTGTGTTAGCTTTTAGTTCACATTTTTTTGGAATTAAGTTGGTTCTCCTCACTAGTTCATTTGATTTTAAATGCAATGCAATGAACCTAGTGGCACATGATAACCGTAATAAAACACAAGAGCTCCCTCCTTGATAGTACGACTATCTATCCTAAATGTGATCACACCCTCTATGGTGTCTTGATCACCAAACCGAAAATGGTTTCTATATCACCTTTGCCTTGACACCATTTCCTTTTCCACCACCATGCTAGAGCCTTGTCATCACCACATTGATCCATTAGCTCCACCACATGGCATGTACCAACCTATTTCATGATTCACACTTAGAGATCCAAGGTTAGTACTTAGGTAGGTTTCATCAATTACTCAAAACCAAACACATTGAGTCTCTCACCTGTGCGCGCAGCCTCCGGGTGATGGCGTAGGGCGCCAGACGAGGTGCACCAGCGCGTTGAATGCCCACGACGCCAGCACCACCGCCACCGCCGCCGCCACCATCCACGCCAGCTCGATCGATGGAGCCTGCGTCGGCACCTGCGCTGCTCGAGTACAGTACGTTGTGGTGGCGACCGAGAGGGATGGACTGATGGGTGCTAGGTTTAGGATTTTGTTTATATATGGCTTCATATGCATCCAAGGGTTGTAGTTTATCCAAGGCCATCCAACGATTAAGAATAATCGGGCCACTATCGTGCTGACCCATTAGTATTTATCGCAGCGGACATGTTAAGATGTCAGCTGCGGTGAATCGATTTACCGCAACAGATATCTTAACGTGTCCGCTGCTGTAAATACCTTATTTACCTTGGCGGACATTTTAAAAAGCCCGTTGCGGTAAATCGATTTATCATGACGGGCGAAAATGGCCACCACAGTAAATAAAAAAATGTCCGCTGCGGTAAATCATCGGATTTTCCACAGCGGGCAAAACTAGTATCCGCCACGAAGAGCTTTTAGACAACGCCGCGGAAGCTCAATTTTGACGTAGTGAACTAAAGTTGCAGTAATTGAAAAGACCCGCAACTTTCCAGTTTAGACTTGTTTATGTGAATCTATTTAGACTCCATAATATGCATTACAATATTCGATAAGGTCAATGTAAAAGGAATGTATCAGTCACTTGATCACAAGAGAGACTTTGAGATAGTGACTTATGACTTTTGATCTTTTTTTTTGTAGTTGGTAGGTCTCTACAGGTTTTAAAAAATTGCTACTTTCTTTTTTGCATGATTTGCAAACTCTGGAAAGCGATTTTCAGAAGCAACAAGAGTTCCGTTTGTCTCTTAAACTCAACTAGAATGTGCCCATGCGTTACAACGGAACTCAATACGTGTAGAAATCAGACTTTGTGTGTTGTAACAGAACTCAATACGTGTACGAATCGGATTAGGGGAGCCGGACCAAAATTAAGAGGTGGAGAGAAATTTTGACTCTTTATTATTAAGGTATAGATATAGATTTTTAGAGACGGATCGAATTTTAGCTACCTCTGTGGATCGAATTCTAAAAGTATCTAGCCTGCCTTTGCTGCCTCTAGATAGTTGCATCCAACTGCCTCTAAAAAGCTTGTACTCCGTATGTGATAATAGCAACATGTGAGATTTTCTTAGGAGGACAGCAACTCTACACGCTGAGATTTTCAATAGTTGGACGATGCCTCCGATAACGAAACATACGTGACAACTTTAGTCATCTCACGATGGATTAATCTGAAATAGGTGTCATAGGTTCGCCCAAGGAAATAGGTGTCCTACCTAACAGCATCATTTCCATGCCACATAAATTATTTTTTTCAAGGTTCCCTCGCCAACATCTGGTCAGTCGAAGTCAACTTCGACGGCCGACGAGAAATTGGAAATGCCGGGATCACTCAACAATCCGGCAGTATATTGTTTTGTTTCGAATCTTTCGTCCATAATGACGCCTTGGCACACCCAGGCGCAGCTACAGCTACATCTACCAGGAGTCGTGTAGATTAAAACGGTAGTACGTAGTACTCCGTAGTAGTCAAGATTAAGGCAATGTATAATGCATAGGCTGTTGTAAAGGCGCTTTGACGGAGAGAGAAGTTGTATCCGCAAGCGTCTCTGCAAGAGCTCAGGCTACAGTGGGAAATGGTTTTAAAGGCGCTTAATTTCTGTCGTAAACGAGTCCCATCCTGCGCTGACCATAAAATCACGCAAGATTCGACGCTAGCGCCGCTGCTCCATGGAGTGCCGATTCCGTCCGTAAGCGCCGGAAGGTGTCTCAACTGTAGTCCACGTTGGCAAAATAACTAAGGCCCCGTTTAGTTGCCAAAACATTTTACATAGTAACTGTCACATCGAATTTTACGGCACATGCATGGAGTACTAAATGTAGACGAAAAAAAACTAATTACACAGCGAGAAATCGCGAGACGAAACTTTTGAACCTAATTAGTCCATAATTAGACACTAATTATCAAATACAAACGAAATGCTACAGTGAGCCAAAATCCAAAAATTTTTGGATCTAAACGCACCCTAAATAACGTACCATACCCACAAGCGCCCTGCGTTGTACCGTGGCCTAAGCATCCTACACGCTGAGTCGGTGACTACTGCAACGCCGTGCAGACTGCAGACCCTATCCTATCCACGGCACAACAGGCTGGGGCCGTGGGGGCCCCCAGGCCCATCGCTTGTCCCCATCCCATGCAATCCATACTGCGGAGGTCAGACTGTTGACTACTGCAGTATACAAAGTAATAGGAAAATAAATATCGTTGACTACTGCGGAGGCCCATCGCTTGTCCACATCCCATGCAATCACTGCAATTAACTATACAGTGATAGTTCTGCAATTGTGTGACCCATCTTTTTTCTTCCCTTGTAGATAAACCTCCCATTACACATTTACACATGTAGATTCAATTATGCACTGGTAAGAGCAGCACATTTATTCTTTTCCAAAGCAAACGAATATTCAATTCTAACGTTGAGACCTGAGAGTAGAGACTAGAGCGCAACGGCAGTTCAGTTTCAGGATATACAGCAAGCAACAAGCCAGTAGCATCTTTTATATACAGAAGACTACACAGGAGAAACGAGCGCAGGCAATGGTACGACGACATATCAAGTGGGGCATATGTGCGCTACGCAGGCACGGCGAAACTCGGCTCGGACCACCGGGCCGCATCAACGACGAGGCATGGGTCGGACTTCTTGAACTCTCCCACCTGCAGAGTTTCATCACAAGATGATTGATGAAAAATCCATGGAAGCTCAAACGCGAGAGAACAGAACATGTGAGCGAGAAGCCCGACCTTTTCGCCACAGCTGGGGCAGTAATGGTACTTGTGCCAGAGGCAGTCCATCGAAGGGCATAGGAAGCAGACCCCCAGCATGAAGGGCATCATGCAAGCCACAACAGATGCAAAGCTTGGCTTTGACCTGTTCAAGTGAATTCATTTTCAATTTAGCTGTGATGAAGCCTCTGCATGTCCTGCTCGCCGCCAGTACCCAAAACGAAAATGCTTGAAAGAAAATTATGCACGAACACAAGGGCTCAGATTTTGCCAGAGCATATCACTTTCCATCTGACGATCAGGGCAAGAGGAGGTTTTCAGCAAAAAAAAATGTGGTATTCTAGCCACACCTTTTTTTCTCTCTCTCTCAAGCACGCAAAATATTTGCATATCATCACTTCATTAAGAGGCGGGAGATAAATACAGGGGTGAAAGCAGAAGTCATCCCACCCAAGGACACACCAAAAATACGATTCTCTAAAAAACTAGAAGAGGGCAGCCACAAATAATAAAAAAAGGCAACCAGATTCTAGCCTAATTTTAAGAAGAGGGCAGCCACAAATAATAAAATTCCACCTCCACGTAGTCTGGAGTTTGGACCAAATCTTTGCCTCCATACAAAACTTAAAGTAGTCTCCAGAATATTCTTGGCAACCGAAATATATCGAATAGAAAAACTCAATTGACCCTGCGCAACTGCTAGATGATGGTTGATAAGTTGTCTACCAAACTACCAAATGCTCCCTCCCTCAACAGATCCCCACGACCGTTCAAAGCAAAGGTAACTGAAACCAAGCAAAAGAGCTCAACAGATCCCCACGACCATTCAAAGCAAAGGTAACTGAGACCAAGCAAAAGAGTTCAGAGTAGTGAGTAGTGACAGCTGTGAGAATTCATTTTTTTTAATGGCTTGTATGCAATTACCATTTTTTTTAATGGCATACATGTAAAAGTCCCAAAAACAATAGCATGTACCATGAGCAGATGTTACTCGGATGGTTTTATGCTAACAGGAAGATGCTTCATTATAGTCTTGTTTAATCAACCATAAATCCTATGACAATGACTTTCAGACATGTCACCATTAACTAGCAAATCCCAAGCACGTGTTCAGAGTTGAGGACACCAGTAAACATATAATAAAAAAAATGATCCTTACAAAACACTGCTGAATTCAAGTATATTGCTAAATTACCATTGACTAAATCTAATCTTTCCAACTAGCAATTCATGTCCCTGAAGGCATACTCGTGCTGTAGAAAAATCTTTCCAACTAGCAATTCATGTCCCTGAAGACATACTCGTACTGCAGAAAATAAAAAGGCAACTAGGAACCCCGAGTACAGAAATTTGGCCATTTGGGGCTGATGCTACTCCACAAGGTCATGGTGTATCAGCAGAATAGTTCAAAATAAGCTATCCTCAGGCCCAATGTTGAAGGATAAGCTCAAGAATGCTCAAATAGGCAAAAGTACTTTGTATCCAAATAGGGCCTTAGCCTTTAGTGACCAAGAGATCAGCAAGTTTGATATAATTAATTTAAAAGGGAAAAAATAAAAGAGTAAAGCTAGCTTGAGGTTTGCTATAATTTGGTTAGAAGGTTCAGAGCATAGTGTGCACATGCATAATATGTCAACCTTATTGTGGTAGAAAGTTTTGTGCTTGAAATTGAGACCATGTTCACAGCCAAGTATCATGAATAAACACAGTAATGGTGATAATCAATAGCAGACCATGCTTTCCCATGTGATCAATACAATGTAGGGTGCATGCCATAATTTCCACGTAACATGCATTGCATGGTGTCATAACTCCCAAGTAAGATGGCACAAATAATCAAAGTCTTATATCTAGCTTTTGTGGTTGTGAGCCACCAAAGTCTCATCTTTCATCTACTTGAGCCAAATATAGATATCACTGATTTTCTATGCATTTTTTTTTACCAAAGTTATGGATCTACCACAATCTCATCAGTATTTTCCACTCAAATAACTAGAAAACAAAAACATCTCTTTCCAATACTGAAAAAAGCCCAGTAAATTTTTAAAGTGACCCACACTAGATGGACGTATCTATATCTATAACTTGCCGATTACATAATTGATCGGATTTATGTATTGACAATATTTGTGGAGGTTTGGTGGTTGCTTACAAGTTCTAGAATGATGGCCAGGAATGCATACAAAATCTTCTACGGGTTCGATCGGATATTCGATATGAATATTTGTTCTTCGAGAGATTATGCGTGAGTTTATTTAGATTACAACCAACACAAAATCAGGAGTCTGGTACTGTACGTTTGCATGGATGATGCATGCTTGGTAGGAGACTTGCATGCAACCTTCAACATTTCTCAGGTTAAGGAGTCTGCAATGCTTACGTATTCATCATGAAAGGGCACATGAGCTGTCCGACTTGGTGCTGAACAATGAAGAGTTTCTTTCGTCCAGACTATATAAGTTTGAATAGCTTTTGTCTAACTTGATACATAGTCCAATTCCAAAACCTATTAGGTCGTGTATGTGACTCGGACTCGAAAACATTTGAATAGCTCTTGTCTAGTATGATACGGAGTCCGTTTCCAAAACTTATTAGGTCATGTATGTCACCCGGACTCAGAAACCACCCGGCCTTTTCTATAAGAATCCTATTCTAGGCTCATGATGGAGATAAATATATTATATTGTTTGGGACCGATTTCACTAATGTCCACGTATTTCCATTAACGTTTGATTTTTTTTCTCCCGTTGCAACGCACGAGCATGTTTGCTAGTTTAGCTATAAAATATGAATAAATATGAATACTCATATCCGTGTTTTTTTTCATTAACGTCCGATGCAACACTATTGTCTGCATTTTTCATTTAACGTTCGATTTTTTCTTCCGTGTTGCAATGCACATGCACGTTTGCTAATTTTCTGGCAACTTTTTGGTTGGGTCTGGCCTAAGAATGTTTTGATTTCCACAATCCTCTATCTGGTCTCTGTTACCTTATGAGCAACCACTTGACAAGGAGCTAGAGTCCCGATCCAACCACAACACGACACATTATCTAACGCCTAACAAAAAGTTAAATACACAAACACTATGCCTAATCAGCCACCATGTCGAGGCGCCTGTAGAGTCATGATCTTTAATCGCCCCGCTCCCCTCCGCCATATTGAGTCAACGACGAGGCATTTGCAGAGTTCGGTAATCCCAACTTAATGGCCCCCATTAGATTATTTAATTCCAAGAGCACCTCCCAATAGGCGATGGCACTGTCAACACTGAGGCAATTGAGTTCGATTTTCACATAGGGTCGTACCTTAGAGAATAGTCTTGATTTGATTAAAAAAATTTGTGGGTATTGTTTGGAAAAAACCATGTAATATAGTTCAATTCCAAAACATAATGTAATATGTGACACAATTTTTAAGTAGTTTTCCGAACCCTAAGTCATCTAGATGACCACATAGAAGTCCTGTTGCAATGCACGGGCATATTTGCTAGTGAAACATAAAAATCACAATTGAAGCCTCGTCTTTTCCAACAGATTGCAAGTGAATACTAATGTGTATCATGTTATTTATCCTTCAGCTTGTACACAGTGGTGGGAGCCATTGAGCATGAAGCAAAGAAAGTTCCACTTCATCATAGCAAGTGGACCTAAGGGGCTGACAAAGTAGATATTCAAGCTTTACAGAACCTTGAACAAAGAAAACCAGTAAAAGTATCTATCACGTATGCTATATGTCTGCTCCAATATAGAACATATACCTGACAATGCTCCTACTAATAATAGTGTGTCAAGTAGTGGCTAGGCTTAGGCTGGGGGACATAAGGCTCCTCGCTCATAGCCTCATAGGTCCTGACACATTGTGGACCTTCTGGTGCATAGGGCAGTGCTCTGTGAGAGAGCCATATGTCAATCAAGGTATCTTCCATTAGATGGAGAAGTGCCCCTTGAGGTACTTCAACTCTGTATTTTTATGTCTACACCCAATATGATGTCAATGGCAAGTTGAAAATCCATTTACGACTATGGCTGTCCATAATGTGCCAATATGGTAAAGACACTAAAATTGATATGATAAAAAAACTTTTTCAAACAATATGATCTAAAGTAACAGAACATCCTTTGCCTTTTCCATATAAGTCAGGGATCATCAAGCAATGCAAAGGGTACACTTGATTCTAGCAACAAGAAGGCATGAGGGGCAAGAGAAATAAGATGATACAGATGTTTGTCATGACCTGTAGTGGTGAGGGGAGCAGGCCTCTCATTCATAGGTTTGGCTGGTTCAATGTAACAAGGTATGGTCTGCTTACTTTTAGCTTCCAGCATGCGATCGAGCGCTGGCTGATACAGAGCAGATCTCCTGATGCAATTTGGGAGTCTTCAAGAAAGAGAATGATAGCAATAAAAGCAATATTTGTCAGATGGAATTTCTTATCCAGTGCTCCTTAAGGTATTCCAATTGAGTCCATTTGGATGTAGTGAGAAATGGTGTCAATATGAAGTCAAGAAGTCTTGGTGGCACATGATTCTTGAGCGCTCCTGCGGCTATTCCATACATGGTAAAGCTGTCAAAAGCGAACTGTTAAACAAAGTTGAGAGTAACAGATTACTCTTTAGCCATACTTTAGCTTGTTTATAGAGGTCAGGGACCATGAAGCTGCAAAGCAAAGGAGCCACTTGATCATAGCAAGGGGACCTGAGGGGTGAGGAACTAAATGATCTGGATCTGGATGCCTGTCGCCATCTGTAGCGGGGAAGGGTCCAGGCCTTCACACTCATAAGTTGGGATGGTTCAACGAAGCAAGGTATGGTCTTCTTGCTTTAGCTTACAACATACGATCTGGTATTGGCTGACACGTTGCGGACATCCTGATGTATTGGAGGCGTCCTTCAGGAAGAGATCCTGATTGTCATGACAGTGCCTTCAGATAGATGGAAGAAGGCCCTCCACCGGTGCCGGTGCCGGTGCCACCCTAGCTTGGTTTGTTTAAGGCGAGACCATATGGTACCAGTAGAAACTGATATGAAGAGTTTCTCTCTTCATCTCATATACTCACAATTGAGCAACATTGCCAAGTTTGCAAGAATCAATTAGTCCAATTCCCACGAAACACAGTAAAGTAGTACATGGACTATACAAGAATGAACCTGATCTCTTTACCGACCAAGCCAAACATACAAAGACACCAAGAGTAAGAACCTAAAGCACATCAAAGTGAGCAGCACTAAAGCTTGCCCTGATTGGACAAATTAGATTTGCAAACTTAATAAATAATCAACGTCTCCTCACCTATCCTGCTATCCATATCCCATGAACGAAGCATTTCAATGTTCCAGGCTTACTCTTCGCCTACTAACCCCGAACAATAATGAACAGCCATATGCATTAATCGATGCAGAAGCTGGAATATTAATATATTCCCTTTTCTAAAAAAAAAACTCCGAACAATAAGATGCGATGCGACCAACCCACAAAGGGGTTGGGGGCTACGAGAAGGATGGGTGGGAGCAGGACACGGGCTTACCGGACGGAGGAGATGGCGGCTTCACCGCAAGCCTGGCAGTGGAAGGGCGCGGGCGTGTCGCGGAACATGGTCTGCTGGAGCGGCACTCCCTTGGGCGCGCCGGCGTAGATCGCGTTGAGCGGCGGCGCGTAGGGGTTCGGCGGTGGCGCGTAGTAGTAGTGCCCCTGTGCCTCCGGCGCCGGGTGGTAGGGGATCCCGATGGCGGGCTCGCTGCCGGTAGCCGCGGGGTCCTTGGTCGCCATGGCCTTCGTCGGAGGGCCGGTGCGCTGGTCTGGATCGGTACGTTTGGATTTGGCGAACGGTTGAATCGTCTGTCACCGGTTGGCCGGAGCCCGTCCAAGTTGAACGGCGACTATTGAGGCCTGCTCCGTGTATTGAAAAAGTCTTCTACTCGTTTTCTACGAATTTGAAAAGTTAAAGCATAGGTTTGACCGAATTTATAATAATATAAGAATATTTATGATGTCAATTACATATCATTAGATTTTTTATCAATTATATTTTCTCAGTATACACATTTAATATCATAACTCTTTATAATTTTTTTATAATTTTAATTAAACTTAAGATGTTTTAACTTTTCAAGAATATTATAACGCCTTATAATTTAGGATTGAGGGAGTACTTGTTTTCTAAAACTAAGACACTTCTAGAAAAATCATTCTCTTGTAATACAACTATTCCAAAGCTCTTGGTGATCCTGATTTGCTACAAAGAACTCTTGGTCAACGAAGATCTCACCGGCTGTACTCGATTAACATCACCACGCAATCATCCGAACAATCATACACGAAGCAATAAAGACATGATCAGAACATTACACCATAAACAATAAAGAGACTTTGAAAAAGGTTATAAAACAGATCTATACTTTACTACGATCACAAAGACACGAGAAACACACTAATCGGATCTAAAACGAAGAAGTTATAGATTAAACGGGATTTTGAAAAGAGATAGGTTAAGCAAAAGCAAAGTAATTTTCTCTGATTTTCAAAAGTACTTAACATAGGTGAAATCTATACTACTGGATAGAGCATAAAAATACGGATCTAACGCAACTCGAACGGATCGATTTGGATTAAAAACGAGGAAAATATAGATATATGAAGTTTAGAGGAAAAAGAGGAAATTAGGATTTTATTTATTTTCGAAATAAAACAGACTCAGAAAAGGAATACGTTTTCCCGAGGGGAAAACGCATTGCTGGAAACCGCCTTCGGGACTGCGGGTTGAGGGGTGAAAAGCCCGAGGGCTCTTTAGCAAAAAGGCCAGCGAAGGGGTATGTGGCGATCTGGGCCGTTAAATCAGAGGCGGATGGAGGAGATTAGAAGGGGAGGGAACCGGGCGGCGCAGAGAGGGCGGCGCACGGTGGTGCTCCCTGTCCGACGGCCAGAGCTCGCCGGCGACGGGCTAACTCGAGCTGTGGTGCTCGGTTTGCTCAACCGAAAGCACCGGGAGATCGAGGATGCGAAGGCGAATTCGCCCAGAGCCCTGGCAAGGCTCGGGGATGACCGGAGAGTGACGACAGCGTAGCATGGCGGCGGCGGCTCTCTGTTGCACGGTGCTAAGACCAAACCGAGCGCGATAGAGGGAGGAAAGAGAGGGGAAACACGTTCGGGGCCTTAGCGAAGGTGGTGCGAGGCTCGGAGCTACTTACCGCAGTCGGAGTAGATTGGAACGGCGGCGGTTGTCTCGGCGGTGTGCTCTGTGCGGCGATGGCGGCGCGATGCGAGGCGAAGCAGGGCGTTTGCGATGGGGGAAACAGCGCGGTGGCGGCGCTATTTAAAGGAGCCGGGGACAGAGTCCCTCGCGGACTCGAGCGCGGGCGGGCACGGAATCCGCACGCGGACACGACGCGGCGCGGCGCGGCGGTTACGGACATAGCAGAGTCCGCCGTGGATACGGGAAGGAAAGGGGGAGGGCTGACTCGCGGGCCACGCGGTCAGAACGAGAGGAGGGAGAGAAGAAGAGAGGCGCGGACACGCGGAGGAGGCGGTCGCGGGGAGGACGCGGCGTCGCGGCACGTCACGGCGGAGTCCCGCTCGGAACCGACAGAGGAGGAAGAGAGGACTGACCCGTGGGGTCACGGTGTCAGCGGCCGACAGAGAGAGAGAAGGGAAGGGGAAGCGCCGACAAGCGGGTCCCGGGTGTCAGCGTGAGGGAGAGAGGGGGAAGGAGGCCGCGGCGGACTGGGCCGTGGTGCGGCAGGCCGGCCCGGAGAGGAGAGAAAGAGAGAGGGAGGGGGAAACAGGCCGGGGCTCTTTGGGCCAGAAAGAGAAGAGGTGAGGGGTTTACCCTTTTTCTTTTTATTTTCAGAAATGGTTTTGCAATTTGATTTTCCAAATGATTTTGAAATCATTTTTCTAGGGTTTTGCAACACCAAACCACACAATAAAAAAATGCAAGGGCATGAGGTGCACAAACATGTTGGACCTAACATGGTATTTAATTTTAGTTTTATATATTTAATTCTATGCTTCACAAAAAGATTTGAAATTAAACCAAATTAAACTCAAATTCAAATCTATTTTGCTATTCAAATTTTAGGGTGTTACAAATCTACCCCCCTTAAAAGAATCTCGACCCGAGATTCCCAGATTTTACTTACTTAAAGAGTTGAGGGTAGTTTTTTCTTAGATCTTCCTCTCTTTCCCAAGTGGCCTCTTCTTTTGTATACCGATTCCACTGCACTTTGCACATCTTGATGACCTTACTCCTTGTAACTCTTTCAGCTGTCTCCAAAATCTTAACCGGGTATTCCTCATAGGTCAAATCTTCCTTAACTGTTAGCTCTTCCAACGGTAACTGTTCTTCGGCTACTCGCAAACACTTCTTGAGTTGAGATACGTGAAACACATCGTGAACTCCTGACAAACTTTCCGGTAACTCTAACCGATAAGCAACTTCTCCACGTCTCTCAAGAATCTTGAACGGACCAATATATCTGGGTGCTAACTTCCCTTTCATATTGAACCGTTTCACACTTCTCATAGGTGACACTTTCAGATACACGTAATCACCGATCTCAAAAGACAAATCTCTTCTTCGGTTATCAACGTAACTCTTCTGTCGAGACTGTGCTATCTTCAGATTATCTCTGATTACTCGGACTTGTTCTTCTGCATCTCTCAGAACATCTGGTCCAAACACTTGGGTTTCTCCCGTTTGATTCCAGAACAACGGAGTTCTACACTTCCGTCCATACAAAGCTTCAAACGGTGCCATCTTAAGACTTTCTTGATAACTGTTATTATATGAGAATTCTGCATAGGGCAAACACTTATCCCAACTGGTACCATATTGCAAAGCACAAGCTCTCAACATATCTTATAGCACTTGATTTGTTCTTTTTGTCTGTCCATCTGTCTGAGGGTGATACGCTGAGCTGAAATTCAACACTGTCCCAAGGGAATCATGCACTTTCCTCCAAAAATGCGAAGTAAACTGGTTTCCTCTATCTGACACGATCTTCTTTGGAACTCCATGCTGGCACACGATTCTTTCCATGTATAACTCAGCTAACTGTGCTCCCATATAAGTGGTTCGAACTGGCAAGAAGTGAACTACCTTGGTCAAACGATCAACTATGACCCAGATTGAGTCATAACCTTTCTGAGTACGTGGTAACCCAACTATGAAATCCATACCAACTTCATCCCACTTCCATTCAGGTATTTTCATTGGTTGCAACAGTCCGACAGGTCTCTGATGTTCTACTTTAACCCTCTGACATGTATCACAAATTGCCACGTATTCTGCCACATCACATTTCAACCCAACCCACCAGTACTTCTCTTTAAGATCTAAGTACATCTTAGTGCTTCCAGGATGGATTGAATAGGTTGACTCATGAGCTTCTCGCAGAATCGTTTGTCGAATAGACTTGATGTCGGGGACACAGATCCTCTTTCCATACCACAAAGTACCATTGTCATCTAACCGGAATCCTAGTGACTTTCCTTCTTTCAGGTTCTCAACTATCAACTGCAGATTCTTATCTTGTAACTGACTTTCACAGATCTCCTTTTCAAGTGTAGGCTCCACTATCATCTCCATAGCATTAGCAACAATTCTCAAGTTGAGATGCTCAAGTTCAGCACACAACTCTTCCGGCATAGGTATTGTCCGAATCTCATTAGCATAACTCTTCCTGCTAAGAGCATCGGCCACAACATTGGCTTTACCAGGATGATAGTGAACATCAAGATCATAATCCTTGATCAGTTCCAACCAACGACGTTGTCTCAAATTCAGATCTGATTGAGTAAAGATATACTTCAAGTTCTTATGGTCGGTGTAGATGTCACATTTATGACCAATAAGATAATGTCTCCATATCTTCAGCGCATGAACCACAGCTGCTAACTCCAAGTCATGAGTTGGATAATTTAACTCATGCTTTCTCAGTTGCCGCGAAGCATACGCAACAACTCTTCCTTCTTGCATCAGCACACAACCCAAACCAAGACGAGAGGCATCACAATAGATAGAGAACTTCTGACTCAAGTCTGGCAAGGTCAACACAGGAGCTGTAGTCAATCTCTTTTTCAATTCTTCAAAGTTAGTCTGACACTTTTCTGACAAAACAAACTTGGCATCTTTCTCAAGCAACACGGTCATAGGTTTAGCTAGCTTGGAGAATCCTTCAATGAATCTCCTGTAGTACCCAGCTAAACCAAGAAAACTACGAATCTCACTGACATTGGTTGGGGGTTTCCAATTCAGTACATCTTCCACCTTACTAGGATCAACTGATATACCACCATTGGACACAACATGGCCAAGAAAGGAAACTTCTTTCAACCAAAATTCACACTTACTTCTTTTAGCATACAACTGGTGCTCTCTGAGCTTCTGCAATACGAGTCTTAAGTGTTCAGCATGTTCATCATCATTTTTGGAGTAGATCAGAATATCATCGATGAATACCACCACAAACTTATCCAGATATTCCATAAAGACCTTGTTCATCAAATACATGAAGTATGCAGGTGCATTTGTAAGACCGAATGACATCACCGTATATTCATACAATCCATACCTCGTAGTAAATGCTGTCTTGGGAACATCTGAAGCACGGATCTTCAACTGATGATAACCAGACCGAAGATCAATCTTGGAGAACACACAAGCACCTTTCAACCGATCAAACAAATTATCGATTCTGGGCAAAGGATACTTGTTCTTGATAGTGACCTCATTGAGTGACCGATAATCAACACACACATCCGCTGACTGCCATCTTTCTTGTCAACAAAGATAACCGGTGCACCCCAAGGTGAAGAACTGGGACGAATAAAACCTTTATCCGACAACTCTTTAATTTGTTTCTTAAGTTCTTCTAATTCTTTTATTCCCATCCTATATGGTCTTTTAGCTATAGGTGCAGTTCTAGGTATTAACTCAATTATAAACTCAATGTCACGATCAGGAGGCATACCTGGCAGATCTTCTGGGAATACATCTGGAAATTCATCCACAACCCTATCTGCTGGGTTGTCATACTCTTCAAGTTGATTGACGACGGCTGTCGGTGGTGGTTGCATGACCACTTCAACACTGATCCTGTTTCCTGTAGGTGTAGACAATTCAACTATCTTCTTATCACACTTGATCACTGCATCTTTCTTTCTCATCCAATCCAAACCCAAAATAACATCAATTCCAGCGGTTCTCAAAACTGTAAGCTGAGCTTTGAAGTCTACCCCCCTTAGGGTAATAGTAACCGATGGACAGTAACAATCGGTTCTCATAACCCCACCCGGTGAATTCACAATTATAGGATTTTGCATTGCTACTAACGATGTTCCATGCATTCTAACAAAAGTTTGCGATATGAAAGAATGCGATGCTCCGGAATCGAAAAGAACAGTAGCAGGGATGGAGTTGACAAGGAACGTACCCATCATTACTTCTGGTGCTTCCTGAGCTGCTTTTGCAGAGACGTGGTTCACGCTCCTATTATGAGGGGGTGGCTGGTACCTTCCTCTCTGGTTGTTGCTGTTCTGACTTGGAGGATTTGGCATGTTTTGCTTCTTGGGACAGTTATAGGAAAGATGTCCGAGTTCACCACAAGCAAAACACTTGGTGGGGGTGTTGGGTACATTCACCTTTGCTGGGATACTGCTGGATGAGCCTTGACGAGGTGCTGAGTAACCACCTTGTTGCTGGAATGGTGGACGTTGCTGGCTCGGATTGCGATTCCCAAAGTTGGAGGTGCCTTGGTACCTCTGCTGGTAACCCTGCTGAGGATAGTTGGGACGCTGACGAGTGTTACTCCCAGAAGCTTGTCCTCTAAGCTTCCTCTTCTTGTCTATCTCCCTGCGTTCATTGTCCAGGACGATGGCACGGTTCACCAAAGATTGGAAATTCGGGTAAGTATTACCCTTTAGCTGCAACCGGAGTTCGTAGTAGATTCCCTTCAAGAAGAGACGCTGCTTATCAGCATCATCCCTTACTTCATTGGGGGCATAGCGAGCTAGCTGCGAGAACTTGTCATGGTACTCGCTGACTAACATCTGTCCCAACCGAAGATTTCTGAATTCTTCCATCTTCAGCTCTATGATTCCTTCTGGAATGTGGCATGCCTTGAAATCCCGGGAAAACTCTTCCCAAGTGATAGCAGGGGCATTGCTGGGGCGAGCATCTTGATAGGTCTCCCACCAAGTCTGAGTTGTACCTTGAAGTTGACCAGAAGCATACAGAACCTTCTCCTGGTCATTGCACTGTGCGATGTTAAGTTGCTTCTCCACCGCATGCAACCAATCATCTGCCTCCAACGGATCACTGGCATGAGAGAAGACATGAGGGTGCCCTTGCAGGAATTCCCTCCGCTTGTTGACAGGTGGAGCTCCAGCAGGTTGGTGAGGTTGATTCTGCATGAACTACATCATGGCTTGCATTGTCTGCATCATCTGAGCTTGCATCTGTTCCGAGGTCATCGCAGGTGGTGGAGGTAGAGGATGCTGGTTGTTGTTGTCGTTATTGTTGTCACTGGTGTTGGATCCAGAGTTAGTCCTGGTGCGAGGCATCTGTCATATAGAACATAAGAACAAATTCAAAACCTGACACGGGACGAGCCTTCAACTTTTCTGGATTTTCAGCACAACAGTAGTCTAAAAAAACAGTCATATCTGAAGTTCCCGAACTCAAACAGAGGCAAAGCTTACATGGTTGGAAAGATAAAAAAATTATCTACAACTTTCGTAATTCTAACTTTTTCTGATTCTGACATTAACTTAGTCATAAACTGCGTTTAAACAGATCTGTCCAGATTATCAAACTGCGCAGAAACATCAACTTGTAGGAATTGTTTCTCTTAACTCCGAACAGATATGAAGGTGATTCTTGCGGCCATGGAAAGATAAGGAAGTCTACTGTTTTAAGTTAAAGTTTCGTGATTTTAGGACGTTCAGATTTAAAAGAGCAAAATTAACAAGACAGAGAGGTCTGAAAAGAGAGATTAAAGAAAACTGCAACTTTATTTATTAAGATCTTTCAGATAACCCAACCTAAGCTATGAGTGTTGTGGACAGACCCAGAACCTCAACAATCATTACAAAGATCCAACTCACACATTAGCAAAAGCACAAGCAACTAAACACTTAGGGAAACACTAGCACACACGACTCACGATCTAACGTATAAACTATAAAGGGGATTCCTAGTCTTAACACTTTTTGATTTTCTTGAAGTTTGGGGGCAACCCAAACTCTTCACGGAGTTCATCTTGCTATTGATAACTGCGCTTGAGCTCCTTGCATAGCGTCATTGTTTCCACCAGAAGATGTCCATACATACTCATCATTTCTTGGACGAAGTCGACGAGCTCATTGAGAACGGGACCACCTTCACCGTTAGGGTCGGCGGTGATCCAACCTTGCTCCGCATCGAAGTGAGGGATGAAGCGATGTCGGGTGTTAGCAACCCTTTCTCTGAACTTGTTGTGGATAGCCATGTATGCACAGAACGCGGCATCCTTCATGCTTGCTTCGATGGTTGGATGTGCAACACAGCTATGAAAAGTATAGTCCACTCATTCCGCTGCTTGCACACCAGCACTCCCACAGATGTATATCTTTGCCTTCCAATAGGTATTGGCGAGGGGTGCTTGTATTCCTTGCAGGTGTACATTGTTGCAACTTCAGGTCCTGGGTGGCATTCTCCCACAAGTTCCACTAGCTGGGAGTGAGCGTAACTGCTGTTCGCTCCTCCACGGATATACTTTGTGCGGATCCACCCTGGTTCTTCTGGCAGGTTTTCAAAGGCTGCATCGGAAGTAGGGGAAACAACACTTGGGGCATGGGGGCTTCCTTCCCCATGGTACTCTTCGCTACTAGAGATTTCTTGGACTTCCTCCACTGGTTCTTCCTGGGACTCCTCCATTGAAGCTTGTGGTTCAGGAGGGGCAACCTGTTGCGGAGGTACACGTTCACTGAAACTGAGACGAGCTGATCGGCGAAGAGCAGGCATCTTTAACCAAGACAAGATAGAGGTAGATTAGAACAACATTTTCACAATAGAATAAGTCAAGTGTAGCATAAACAGTCTGAGCAAATATATATGCAAGGATGTATGCAAGAAAAGAGAAGGTAAGAAGACCATTCTAACTAGGCTTGCGTCCTACAGTCAACCTGACTCTGATACCAATTTGTCACACCCAATTTTAAGGATAAAATTGAATATGAATAACTCATGTGTGCCCAGAGATCAATCACACACATAAGCCGACAAATCTTTAAATAGTACCATCACTGAGTGCTTATTACATAACGAATATTATTTATTAAACATAACAGCGGAAAACAAAGATAACTCTCGCGACGAAGCTCCACTTCACAGGGAACGCCGACTGGTTGACCACTAGCCTAGTACTCCTCACGGTAGTCTTCATAGCCATCTGAAGGGGTTGAGAAAGCAAGAGTGAGCACTTACGTACTCAGCAAGAGTAACATAGGGTTATGAAGCTCAAAAGGTCGACACTGTCTGTACTGCGGTTGCTTTTAACTTGGTCAAGTTTTACCAACACTTAGCTTTAATTATGCATAACCCAGTTGATAACCACATAATAAGAGTAGAATAAACCATCTTGATAATTAAACAACATGATCATCTATACTATGAGTTTTCCAGGCTGCTCGTGACCGTGAGCACGGCTATCATGATAGATTTACACTCTGCAGAGGTTATACACTTTACCCACAAGCCATGTTGCCCTTATGCCCGGGTTTATAACTCCCATAACACTTCCAAGGTGAGTGGGCAGAGAACACTATGAAGTCTTTCAAAAGCTCTTTCGAACATGTAGCGGACCCTACGGACCCAATGCAAAGGGGAATATGGGACACCCCGATGGTACCACCCGTAGCGGTCCCCACACAAGCTATACCCCATAACCAGCTCGGCAAAGGTGCCTTTCATGAACCACAAGCATGCTAGTCCAAACTTTATACTCAACTAAAGCCAGAGCCATATAGCACTCATGGTTGTATTAGAAATCTCAGCTTTTGCCCTTCAGTGGGGTCCTATTCCATGTTGCTACAAAAGCCAGTTTTATCTCATTGTTGCATATATCATTAATCAAGATTCATCTCAAGATCCATTATTGTAAAGCATAGCAAAGCTACCCATATGCATATAAACCCATGGTGACAAGGTAAAGGATAACAAAGCTATGGTATAGATCTAATAGGAATCAAATTAGACACATGCAATAATGACTAGATTGAATTATGGTGAATAGGTAACAAGGATGATCCCATGTTAAACTTGCCTCGATTCCAAAGCTCTTGGTGATCCTGATCTGCTACAAAGAACTCTTGGTCAACGAAGATCTCACCGGCTGTACTCGATTAACATCACCACGCAATCATCCAAACAATCATACACGAAGCAATAAAGACATGATCAGAACATTACACCATAAACAATAAAGAGACTTTGAAAAAGGTTATAAAACAGATCTATACTTTACTACGATCACAAAGACACGAGAAACACACTAATCGGATCTAAAACGAAGAAGTTATAGATTAAACGGGATTTTGAAAAGAGATAGGTTAAGCAAAAGCAAAGTAATTTTCTCTGATTTTCAAAAGTACTTAACATAGGTGAAATCTGTACTACTGGATAGAGCATAAAAATACGGATCTAACGCAACTCGAACGGATCGATTTGGATTAAAAACGAGGAAAATATAGATATATGAAGTTTAGAGGAAAAAGAGGAAATTAGGATTTTATTTATTTTCGAAATAAAACAGACTCAGAAAAGGAATACGTTTTCCCGAGGGGAAAACGCATTGCTGGAAACCGCCTTCGGGACTGCGGGTTGAGGGGTGAAAAGCCCGAGGGCTCTTTAGCAAAAAGGCCAGCGAAGGGGTATGTGGCGATCTGGGCCGTTAGATCAGAGACGGATGGAGGAGATTAGAAGGGGAGGGAACCGGGCAGCGCAGAGACGGCGGTGCACGGTGGTGCTCCCTGTCCGACGGCCAGAGCTCGCTGGCGACGGGCTAACTCGAGCTGTGGTGCTCGGTTTGCTCAACCGAAAGCACCGGGAGATCGAGGATGCGAAGGCGAATTCGCCCAGAGCCCTGGCAAGGCTCGGGGATGACCGGAGAGTGACGACGGCATAGCATGGCGGCGGCGGCTCTCTGCTGCACGGTGCTAAGACCAAACCGAGCGCGATAGAGGGAGGAAAGAGAGGGGAAACACGTTCGGGGCCTTAGCGAAGGTGGTGCGAGGCTCGGAGCTGCTTACCGCAGTCGGAGTAGATTGGAACGGCGGCGGTTGTCTCGGCGGCGTGCTCTGTGCGGCGATGGCGGCGTGATGCGAGGCGAAGCAGGGCGTTTGCGATGGGGGAAACGGCGCGGTGGCGGCGCTATTTAAAGGAGCCGGGGACAGAGTCCCTCGCGGACTCAAGCGCGGGCGGGCACGGAATCCGCACGCAGACACGACGCCGCGCGGCGTGGCGGTTACGGACATAGTAGAGTCCGCCGCGGATACGGGAAGGAAAGGGGGAGGGCTGACTCGTGGGCCACGCGGTCAGAACGAGAGGAGGGAGAGAAGGAGAGAGGCGCGGACACGCGGAGGAGGCGGTCGCGGGGAGGACGCGGCGTCGCGGCGCGTCACGGCGGAGTCCCGCTCGGAACCGACAGAGGAGGAAGAGAGGACTGACCCGTGGGGTCACGGTGTCAGCGACCGACAGAGAGAGAGAAGGGAAGGGGAAGCGCCGACAAGCGGGTCCCGGGTGTCAGCGTGAGGGAGAGAGGGGAAGGAGGCCGCGGTGGACTGGGCCGTGGTGCGGCAGGCCGACCCAGAGAGGAGAGAAAGAGAGAGGGAGGGGGAAACAGGCCGCGGGCTCTTTGGGCCAGAAAGAGAAGAGTTGAGGGGTTTACCCTTTTTCTTTTTATTTTCAGAAATGGTTTTGCAGTTTGATTTTCCAAATCATTTTGAAATCATTTTTCTAGGGTTTTTTCAACACCAAACCACACAATAAAAAAAATGCAAGGGCATGAGGTGCACAAACATGTTGGACCTAACATGGTATTTAATTTTAGTTTTATATATTTAATTCTATGCTTCACAAAAAGATTTGAAATTAAACCAAATTAAACTCAAATTCAAATCTATTTTGCTATTCAAATTTTAGGGTGTTACAATATCCTTTCGATCTTTCTGGATATCCAATGAAATGGCAGCTGACGGTCTTGAAGTCTAACTTTCCAATATTTGGGTTAAAACCCTTTGCCTCAGCTGAACAGCCCCACACACGTAAGTGTTTAAGTGAGGGTTCTCTTCCTGTCCATAATTCATACGGTGTTTTCTGCACCGACTTGCTTGGTACTCGATTAAGTATATGAATGACGGTTTTCAGTGCCTCCATCCATAAACCAACCGGTAGTGTGGAGTAACTCATCATGCTTCTCACCATATCCATTAGGGTACGGTTTCTTCTTTCAGCTACTCCATTCTACTGAGGCTTCCCCGGTGTGGAGTATTGAGCAACTATGCCATTTTCCTGTAGGAACCTTGCAAAGGGACCTGAAATTTGGCCATACGGGGTATGTTGCCCATAATACTCTCCACCACGGTCTGATCGAACTATTTTTATTTTCAAGTTGTGTTGATTTTCAATGTCGGCTTTAAATATCTTAAATTTATCCAATGCTTCTGTTCTTTCTTTAATTAGATAAATATAGCCATAACGAGAGTAATCATCCGTGAATGTTATGAACGAATCATAACCATCTACGCTTTTCATTGGAATGGACCGCAAATGTCCGTGTGGATTATTTCTAATACTCTCGTGCTTCGTTTAGCATCTTTTTTTATTTTCTTAACATATTTTCCTTTGATGCAATCAATACATTGTTCTAAATCGGAGAATTCTAAGTGCGGAAGAATCGATTGTTTCACTAAGCGTTCTATTCCCCCCCTCGAAATATGGCCCAAACGACAATGCCATAGTTTCGAAGAGACGCTTTCATTCTCTTCCACTTCTTGTTCTCATTTGTAGATTGGGAGACATTCACAACATCACATTCATGATTCACATTCTCAGCAAGAGATAATAAATAAAGTTTGTCTTGTCGGAAGGCAAGACCAACACACTTATCATTATTATCAAATATTTCACATCTACCATTACCAAAATGACAGCCAAATCCATCATCATCGAGTTTCGAAACACTTATTAAATTCCTACGCAAAGAGGGAACATAGAGTACATTTCTGAGCTTAAGTACAAAGTCATCTTTTAATTCTAAAGCTAGATCGCCAATGACTTCAACTCCAGCTTGTACTCCATTCGCGACTTTAATCGTTCTTTCTCCTCTTTGCAGGGTTCTCCTCCCACTTAACCCCTGTAAAGAATTTGAAACGTGAATTGTTGCACCTGAATCAATCCACCAAGAGGTGTTCGAATAACATAAAAATAGGGATTCATCTACAAATGTGATAGTATCATCACCTTTCTTCAGTATTTTTTTCAGGTAGACTGGGCAATCTCTCTTGTAATGCCCTCTCTTGAAGCATTCCTTACACTGGTCTTTCTCAGCATTGTCATATTTTCTGAAGTCCTCATCCCGAGAGTCCTTTTTTTCCCTTTTCAATTGTATTTTCTTGTGGCTTGGAGGGAGAGGTTCTATTCCACTAGGGTTTCCCTTGTGGTTTCTTATAATAATTCTTTCTTTTGTTGTCCTTGACAAGATGAGCTGATTCACCCTGTGCGGACTTAAGTATCTCTTCCTCCTGGACACACATTGCAATGAGCTTTTCAATGTCCCAGTTTTTAGGCATCATATTATAGTTCACAGCAAAAGTTTTGAATTCTTTTGGCCGAGAATGAAAGACCAAGTGAATGAGGAACTTGTCATTGATCCCCAAATCCATTGTCTTTAATTTTGCTGCCATGATGTTCATTTTCAATATGTGCTGATGCACACCACCACCATTGTATTTTTCAGATACAAGTTTATGTATCATAGTGCTTGCTGTGGCCTTGGAAGACCCAGTAAACTGACTCTTCACCCTTTCGAGGTAGTCAATGGCGGTGATGCATTCTGGGATAGACCCTCGGATTTGGTCTTCAATAGTGGCTTTCGCCACCAACAAGCATTTTCGATTGGATTGAATCCAACGCCTGTGTTCAATGTCATATTTCATTCTGACTTCAGCAAAGTCACGCTTTCGGGCGTTAAATGCTTCGTTAGTTTCATCGGTTCTCTTCTTCGGTTCCTATGGAATAGTAGGACACGGTGAAGTGATGGCAAGGTCGATCTCTGCCAATGCAAGTTCTAGCTCGTACTTCTCCCGCCACACCCGGTAGTTAGTACCGTTGAGCGATGGAATGTTGTTAATGTTCACTATTCCTTTAACTCCTGAAATTTGTCCAAAGAAAAGTGAGAAATATTCATCGTAAAATTGCATGCCTGAACTTAATGTTGGTCAAAATTAAAACATACAATTCCTCTATGCAAAATTTATACATCACCGTTGGGCAGAAGTAAAATAAATGCATAGCAATTCATTATAATAATGTTATTAACAATGTTGGTCAGAAAATAACAGTACTATAATTTCACTAAAATTTTAGACAATTCATAATTCGCTCAAAATTAAATTATCCCATTGGTTCAAATTTAATTAAGAGACAATTCAATATTTCTTCGCAGCGGGAACGATTAAAATTTTTCAATTTTCTTAATCAGAAGCAGTACGTTTCTTTCTATTTTCCCTAAACAATGATGCTGAACTTTTACAAGTGAAAAAGGGATTTAAACGATTCATTAAACATTGAGACCGCTTGCTGAAAAAGAAAAAAGAAAAATGATAACTGTTGCTTTGCAAAATTGCCCGAAGGCATGCTGTGCGTGTGCCCCAGCCGCGTGAGCACCTGCGTGGCTCAGCTGGGCAAGCAGCCCAGCTCCTTGCGGCCCAGCCAGCGCGTCGCGCGCGGCCCTGCAGAGTAGCACAACCATCTTGCGCTCTCAGCCGTTCATTGCCATCGGACGGCTGTCCATCGATTTCGGGAGATCAAAACTTGGCCACACCGGCCTCGAGCTGAACCCTAGCTTCATTTCTCCCTTCCTTTTCTCTCTCTAGCGGCGGCTGAGGCCTCCGGCCGGCTGGAGAGCTCTCTCTCCCTCACTCTGACAGCGCCGGCGGCTCTGCTCAGCACGCGCATGCCGGTGGCGGACGCGGTTAGCGCCGACAACCGCTGGAAGAGGAGCACTCGCCGGCCAGCCGGCCGACCCGCTGGATGATGCGCCGTCTCGGCCCCCTTCGCCGGCGAGTGTGCTCACCTCGGCTGAGCACGCCGCTGTTGAACGGAGTTGTGGCGGTTCCAGTTCAACGCCCCCAGGTAAGGGTTCGGTTCTGAGTTCATTTTTGATTCGGATCGGGTTTCCGTGTGTAGTTAGGATTTCGTCTGAGTTCGTTCCTGCCGATCTGTGTTTCGATTCGTCTTCTCCTTGGTCCCTTCTGTTCTTCGAACTAGGGTTAGGGTTCGTTCTATTGAGCCGTCGCCCGCCATGTTCGTCGCAGCAGAGTCGGTTGTCGCGTCCATCGTCATCCGGGTGCTCGCCGGCGTCGATGGGGAATCCCGTCGCTGGCAGTGCCCCTTTTCAGATCGGACTTAGGGTTTAGATGTCGGTGGGATGACTGGCGGCTGGCGAACCTCGTGACTCGTGCCTAGCGCCCCGGCCCCCACCTAGTCTTTATAGCGCTGTGCGACGGGGGCCCACCAACCACAAGGTTGGGCGCCCCCGATCAGGGCGCAGACCTAGGACCCGTTAGGCCGTTGGGCCTAAATGGTAGGAGATCTAATTCCAACAGATTGATCACCGTTTTCAACCTGTCATTATTATATGTCTAGCATGTGGAATTTATAGTTCGATGGTAAAAATGTTTAAGACATAAGGTTTAACAAAAACAATTCATCTGAATGCTCTCAGCGTACCTTCATCAGTTTGAGATCTAAGAACTTGTGAAACTACAAATACCAAGCTTTAAGAAATCCACAAATTGCTTGGAGCTGCACCACTAAAAAACATATTCCCTCCATTCCGAATTATAAATTATTTTAATTTTAATTAATTTATTTTGCTATGTACATAGATATATTATTATATCAGATGAATACATGCATGTAGATTTCACCGTCCTTGACTTGGGTAACAACGAAGAGGTACATCTTATGCCCATTCATCAATGGGTATAAAGTAAAACCTAGAGTATCAAAGCCAAATAATAAGCAAATTAGGAAGTCAGTCATACCAACAGTCATTCACACACCTAGAAAGGTATGGCGGATAAAGGGAGAGAAAAATCCAATAGAGAGAGCCTAAATAGGGGCAATGCTCTATGATCAGAATTAAATTCGGACCAACACATAGTATTAGAGAGGTAGAAATCTAACCATACTCTCTCCAAAGGTGTGGAAACCAAAAGATACTCCGAAGTCTTCCACCTCACTACCATCGCAATCAAACTAGATGGTGTGGAGACCAAAGAAGGAGCAGGCATCAACATCCACTTCTCCTGTACCGAATGCCTCTCCAAGCAAACAATGAAAGTAGAACAGTTCTACCCATCGGACTACAAAAGGTGAGTTCTTGCCAAAGGTAAAATGGTAGTTATCTCATATTAAATTTAAAAACATTATTTAATTATTCAGCATGTTGAAATTTATAATTTTAAATTCAAAATATTTACTCATTAATAATAAAAATAGTTTACCTCTAGTTGCATCATTAAAAAACAATTATAAATGTTTCCTATTATAATATTACATCATCTTTTTATCATAGAAATAAAAGTGTTTGAAAATTATATAAAAATTATTTTCTTCTCAGGAATAAATTAATATTATTGTTTATGATTTTTTGCATCATTTATAAAAAATAAAAAATACCATCAAATTTTGTTGAAAAATCAATTCTGAGCGAGAGAAAATTGGAAAAAATACAAAACCTCAACGGCTACGCTTCTCATAGTCATTGGGAGCAAACCGCCAAAGTGGAGGCTGAATGGGCCCACTTTGGGTGCAGGCGTACCCAGGGTGCCCTAGCGTGGAGAAGGTCGAGTAGAGGCTTGCCGTGCCGATGGACTAAGAGCGGTGAAGGGCGGAAGTGGGGCTCGGACCGAGGGACCATGGGTGCCGGAGGACTAGCTGTGGTGGCTAGTACTTGGCACCGGCGAGCGCGAGAAGACATGGAGGTAGACCGAGTTGACCAAGTCAAGACGGCGGTCGAGCGGGTCGAGCAGAGGTTCATGGGACTCGGAGTCCGACCGGGCGAGGACAAGGTGGCTCGAGTCAAGCGGTTTGGTGGTTTGGGCCTCCAAACCATCGGAGGACGGTTTCCGAGTTTGGGCCTCAAAACTTGGGGTTCGGTAGTTGAGCCCAAAGCTACCGGTGGCGGGTTTCGCGGGTTTGGGCCACAAAACCCGGGCGGAGCTTCCGAGGAAGCGGGGATGGCACGGGCGGAATCCTGGAGGTTGCGTCGAGGCGACGGCAACTCCTGGCAGGAAGCGGGGCCGTCAATTCAAAATCGAGGAAGATATTTTCTGGAGCTTGGACTGCAATGCTTAGGCTAGGGTAGTTCACTCATGTATCTAGGGGGGTCTTTGGGAAATAGCCAAAGCCCGTTAAATAGGGGATGAAGGGTATCCCTCATCCCATCTCTTGCATTCCTTTCTTCCACCTAAATTCCTAGGGTTTCCCTTCCTCTAGTATTCTTGCTTGAGATCCACCGTGTCTCCGGTGTAAGAACTTGAGATTGTTGCGAGGAATCGGAGGCCGTAACCTCCGTAGGCCGTGGTGCCTTTGATTTCTTGATCGTGTCCCCGTTTTGCTTGTGTTCTTCGCGTTTTGTTTTTCCCCTACTTTGTTCCCCAGATGAAATCTCTTTGTAGGGAGTAGCTCTTGCAATTCCCTTTGAACCAAGTTGTTCGTATTCGAGAGGAGCATCCTTGCACCAAAGGATCCTTACTCAAACCTTTCGAGTACGCAGATCGGGCGATTTCTTTGTGGTGTTCTTCGTTCTTGAGTTTTCCTCCAATTTTCATCTCTTCCCGTTGACCTAGACCAATTTGAGGGATGATTTCTTCGAGATAGCTCCCCAACTGGACTAGGATCATGCCTACAAAGTTTGGTTGCAGTTGGTGATCATTTGGTCAAGTTTTGGGAAGATTTGGGGGAGAGAAAATCATGTTTCGCGTTACTGCGCTCTGCTCCTGAGCGTCGGACGCTGCGTCGGATGCTCTGTGATTTTGCGTCGGACGCTGGGGCGTGCTGACGTCAGCGTCCGTCGTGATCCTTGTCTGCGTGACTTAAGTTGGCGTCGGACGCTCCCCATCCTCCATCGCCGGTCCAACAGACACGCCCGTTGGATTTTGGCTGCACAGGTTCTCTGCTCGTTTTGCGTCGGACGCTCGCCTAAGCGTCCGTCACTTCTGCTTTTTTCAGGTTCTGTTAGGCTCTCTAGAAGGCCGACGAACACTCGAGCGTCCGTCGCCACCGTCCGATGTGATAGAACCTCTTAAGACAGGGCCCACTTGCCAGGATTAATAGTCCATCCGACTTAATCCAAAACAAATGATCCAAGTCTTAATCGATCCGTCAGGTGTCGCCACTTTATAGCGGGTCATCCACCTTTTTCCGAACAGGATCATCCTCATTACAAACATTGCAGAAGTAGTACAATAATTTAATTTACATCAAAGTAGCGGAAATTTGAAGTCATATTACAAACCATAGGTTTTAAAACATAACATAGTGTCATACGATATTATTACATCAAGCGATGATAAAGTTTAAATAAAGCAACCGAGGCACTCTTGCCCAAGAGTCAAACAAAGACTTTTCATTCATCATCTTCATCCACAGTGACCACGGTCATGCAGCACGAAGCCACACAGACCGGGTTGTGACCCTCATCTGCAACATGGGTTAACAAACCCTGAGTACGGGAGTACTCAACAAGACTTATCCGACAAAAGAAAATATTTGGTGGACAAACAATATGCAAGTCATAGGATTCAAGGGGTGGTTTTCAAGAATCAAGTATTTTGCATAAATGAGCATTTATAAAGGAATTGAAATTCATTTATTCCGTTCATAAGATTACGCAAGTACCGATCTAGATGTATGATTGATAACAAGGTAATAGACATCCATGAAAGGAATCCAACAAGTATCCAGTTCAAGTTTCATTAACTACGATGTAAAAGGTAGGGTTATGTTTCCATTTCTGAGGAACACGACGATTTGAACCGGTTAAACCCAGCTGGGACATCCCTATCACACGACATATACAACACTAAAGCACGCATATGACTACTTTTCCCTGGATCCTGCATCCGAGAACGGGTGCCCGCCACCCGAGAGCACAGTACTCCTCCATCCAGTTCCTCAAACTTGGAGGGTACACACTACTCTCGCCATCTTTCCACTCCCAGTGCGGGTTAACCGTCCTTTAGACTGGATTCGCCAGAGTCCAGCTTCCCCAAAGGTATATGATAAGTACTCCAAAGTCACAACCCTTCTACTTTTTACAACGGATGGTTCCTAATGACACAGGCGGAAAGAACCTGCTCACCAGTCCACTGGTGGCTCCCAAACACCATGTCCGCCCGGTCCCAATTATTACTTCCAACAACAAGCCTTTCTCAAAAGAGCATAATCATTTGCCAAAGAAATACATTATGTGTAAGTGATAGGAAATCACCTACTATAAAGTTCTAAGCATACTAAGCATTTTAGCAAAAGCTTGCATCTTTAAACAAGTGTCAAAGTATAAGGTACAATTAACACAAGGATAAGGCTATGCATCAAGTAGGAATTTAATAAAGTAAGGCAATGCAATAATATAAACCATAAGTGTATTTAAAGCAATCATTTTAAATACAATGAAGGGTTTGAATGCACCGGGGCTTGCCTTGGTTGGAGGGATACACGAGTTCTGGCTCAGATTCTACAACAGAAAAACCCCTTCACCAGGGTGGTTATCCAACCCAACCAACGAACAATCTATACGATATAATGATATGCTTAGATGATGCTTGCAATAGTAGACATGATGCTTTGCAACACACAAACATACACTTAAGAGGTGAACAAAACAGATTAAACACCTTGAGTACAACTTACCTTCATGGAAGAAAGTTAAACTATAGCATAAAGCAATTTAATTAACCCTATTTAACTTGATTATCTAGGTTAATAATTATATCCAATAGAACTGAGCAAACAACACTACATCATGCATTTCCATACTATGGTTGTCACTAGATAATGACCATTTGCATCAAACAATCCAAAATCATCATAATTCTAAAGCCATTAGTGTTTCTAATCATTTTATTATGAAATAAACAAATAGCCATGTATAACAGTTCATCCAAAAATTCCCAAGCTTTTTGTATAGCAAGATATAAGTGTATAAAGGTTACACAAAAATTTTCAGCATTTTTGGAGCAACATACAGAGCATGAAAAATCATAGAAAAGTCATTTCTTAATTACTTTGAGCATTTTTATAGAATTAAAAATGTTCTGAACATGCATATAATATATTTTTCTTAAATACTACACATCACAGAGAGCATTCACAAATTTTTGCAGAATTTAAACATGCTCAGAAATAAACATACAAAAATAACAAAAAACATTACTATGCAAAACAGGAAATAAAGAAAACTCTTTGTTTTTCTCACTGACGCCTGTGTCCCGCACGTCAGTGAGCCAGAGCAGAGCAGCGGCGCCGGCGACCAAAGAACACGGTGGCGCGTCGCCGACGGGGAACCAAACGTTCAACTGACTCGTGCGCTGGACTCTACACATCGCCACGAACCCAACGAGGTACGACACGGCCAACTCGAACCCTCGCATCGACCTCACCGACGACGATGGCGGCACCCCGCGCGCGGCCGCACATACGCCGGCGAGTACAAGCCATAATCGGCTCAACTAGACCTCGCAACAGACTCAGGGAGGCAATGCGAACGAAACGCATCAAGAAAACAAGACAAAAACCCACCAAGAGAACCTCGCCGGCACCATGGCGCACGCCCGAGATCTGCGCGACGCACGCCGGCAAAACAACACACGCGCTCGAACAACCAACACTACAACAAGACTCGCGACGGCTAGATGAAGCTAGCGTAAGACTCAGACTCGAAAACGATTAACTACAACGACCTACTGACGAACACACCGTCGCGTTGGCCCTGAACCGCGGCGGCGTGTCGTGGACAGAGCTCGACGGCTCGATTCAAGGTCAACCAAGCGTGTGGAGAGTTCGAGAAGCTCACCCAGGTTACGAAGCTCACGCTAACTTGGCCGGAGATGAAGCAGAGGGGTGCTGGCGACGGAGACCGTGCTGGCGGAAGTAGGAAGCCGAGCGGCAACGTCGACATTCCCGAGCTGTAGATCACCAAAGAAGAAACGACAAGGCGTTCGAGGATCAGTGACGAATGAAGAAGACGAAACAAGAAAGAAGAAGACAATGTGGCTCTTGTGTAGCCAGAACGACCTGCGAACTAGAACGGCGGCGCTCTCGCCGGAGCCGAGGAAGACGGATCTGCGTCGGGCGATTCACGCGGCCACAACTTCAACCAACTAGTGCGGACGATGCACAAGCTCAAAGCGAAGACAGTTGAAGTGGATTGGAGACTTGGCAGTAGCTGGGTGACGCACGCGAGGTCGTCGACGCGAAAGAGCACTCGCGGCAGAGCAGAGCAGACGGCGTCGCGGCATGGAAAGAGGAGCAAGGAGGCACGACGTCCCGTTTTGAAGACGGCAACGGAGCCGTGGTGATGCCACGCACGCGATGGGATGCGCGTTGCGGCCAGAAGTCGTACGGCGAGCTCGGCAGCTGGCCGGCCAGGTGTCGGCGCCGAGTTCACTATGTCAACATGTAGGTGTTGGTGAAATGCCTGAACTGCCCCTGAGATTGTTTTGCAATTTTCTCAAGCTTCCAAGGGTTTTTCATGAAAAACTTTGAATACCAAAGTTGCTCAAAATTTCATGATCTACAACTTTGACAATATGTACCTTTTCAAATTCGGCCTAGAAATGAAAATGCATTTTTGAAACTTGAACCCCTTTTAAAAGATTTACCCCTTTTGAATTACTCTAAAAACTTGAATAACACTTGAAAAACTGTAAACACAACAAAAGCAATTCAAACTGTGCTCTACCACATTTCTTAAACAACCACATGCAAAATATTTTTAGATTTGAAAATCATGTTTAGGGTTTAATCCACCCCTCTGGAAAATAGGGTTGGGATTGAATTTGAAAGTTTGAATTTGAAATCATGACCAGCATCACACAATTGATCAAAAACAATCAATAAAAAATTTTAGTTCAATGCCTTTAAAAAAA